>JAOTQJ010138172.1:0-70588 GCA_025642045.1 Solanum sejunctum | reverse complement strand
TTAGTCTATGCAACTAGAAAACTCCATGACATGGGTAGGGTCTCTTTGCTAAATCTCTTGTCTCATAGTTATGAACTTTGATGCCTTTATGATCTTTCCTATTATTGCTTTTTTAGGAACATCTTTCTATTGTTGTGTGCACCACCTTTAGGTATTTTGGAAATAGATTTCTGGGCCTAAATGCTAAAAATGGAGCAGATTTTAATGCTAACTTTTTCTTTGTTGTTTTGTATAGTGAATGGATGTTGTTAAGGGTGGATTAAAGGTTGATGTTTGTCAAAACAAAAGCTAAGAACATATGTCTATCATGTGTTTGACAAAATACCTCTATTAAATCTTAAATACGGTGCTAGAACTATTACTATTCCTGAGCGCAAGTACTGTACCACGATCACACTATTCTGGGAAACTTCTAGTCTTTCGCGAACGCAAGTAACTTGCTGTGAGAGTGAAGGTTTGGTATGCCTTGAACTCTACGAATGCGCTAGATTACCCATAAACATAGAATCCAATATTTCATAAACCAAAAGTAGCAATATTTCACTACTTGATTCAAGTTATATTCAGTTGATTCTCTTTCATAAATCCATGATTTCTAACATAAATAAGATATTCTTGTCATGTGAATTTTATAGTAAGTCTAACTGGGTAAAGATAGGTCAGAACAACACATACTTCGTTGAGCTCAAGTCCTACTAGAGGTGAGGGAATAAGACTAAAGCTCCAGGATTTAATGTACTATATAATGAGATAATTGGAGTCAAACACACCACGACAAATGAACTTTATGTTTGTGCCTTGGTAACCAACTGAGGAGAGGAGATTCAAGATAGAGTGCTAAGTGATCATCTCATGGAGTCCTTCATCTCTTCTTTTACTTTGTGGTAGTACTGTAAAGTCATAGTACAATTATAGTTTGGGGTGTTCCTATGATTTGAATGACTTTTAGTTGCTTATTTTAACCATAGCATGCCCTTTATGGGCTTTTATATATTGTGTTTTGGTTTAGCCATTTTAGTAGATTTGATAGCCTTTTAAGGGCAAATCGTCTATTGAGTATGTGAGAGTATATGTAGAATAAAGTCTTTGGTGAAGTCTGAGGAGCTATTGACTCTTGTTGGAGCTATACGTTGAGATTGTTACTTGTTTTGTACTAGCATATTTAGTGAAGTGTTGTGGACTGTGAAATATGTACCCCTCAAAGTTTTGAAAGTAAATGGTTTTGGGATAATTTTAAGACAATACTTTGACTCTTTTTATGACTCATACTTTCTAGATGGATATATTTGAAAAATGAGTCTTTTGTATCTTACTTAAGAGCTACATTGATCCCTTCATATTTAGTTTACATGTGTGGTGTGTTGTGAGTTTTTGTTTTGCTCCTTTTGTATACTTGTGTCACCTAGACCTTGCCTTGTTGTTCTTGATAGACTTTGGTTGGGAAAATGATCTTAGGTATTTTTTGGTTGAATTGAGTCCGCTTAGCCTAGGTAGACGCTAAATACTTTAATTTTATCGCTGGTGTCCCTTTTGAACCCAATCATTTCTATTGGCAACCTTAATTACAAGCCTTGAACTTTTTTGAAAAGATATCCCTTTTTTGAATTCTTATCTCTCCTTGAGTTTTGCAAGTTTGTGATAATTAAGGCTTTAAGCCTAAATTGGGGGTGATGTAGGAGAAAAAACGAAGGGCATATTCAACTTGGGGGCTTGTGAAAAGGAAAAACAGATAAAGAAAAATGAATGGAGGAATGAAAAGAAAAGAAAAAGAGTACTTTCAAAATGAAAAGAAAATGAAAAAAAAGTTCTTAAGTGAAAAGAATTCTCCAAAAAGTTATAAAATGTTGCAAATGTGGCACCTAAATGAAAATTAGGGTTAATTGCACATTGGTTTGTGATGTAGAAAAGAAAAAGTGGAAAAGTTGGAAAAAGAATGAATCTTGTATGTGGGCCTTAAGGAGGGTTAGTCAGTATTATCCAAATTATATCTTAGATTATCCCTTAACTTGCATTACAAGCTTGAAAAGCCCTTTGAGATTTCTGACCAAATGAAATAGAGCCAATGCTGATTGAAAATAAAGCCAAGCTTATGGTGTGGCATATGTGTACACAAGATGTTCTTTTGTTGAGTGTGAGTGGTTGAGTCCTTGTTCCTTGTTTATTGTATATACTTGTATGTGTTTTGGGGACTTTCTATATTTTTGTGAGGACATGAAAATTGACATGGAGTGGTGATATGGATATTTTTTAAGTTTTGAGTCAAGTGGAACTTGTTAGTTGACTAGGCATTTGAGTCACTCCTTAAGGATTTATGTTGTTACTTGGTCATCCCTAGGAAATTTGCTATAAATTGAAAAAGTGCTTTTGAAATGTGAGGGAGTTACTTGATAGACATCCACATACTAGTGCTAATTGATGGTACCAACCTCATAATCATGATATAGATAATGAAAGCAAATTGGGGTTATGTGCTTAATTGCTATCCTACTGAGTTTGGTTTTATTTTGCTTGAGGACAAGCAAATTCTTAAGTTTGGGGTGTTAATGAGTGCATGACTTGCACTCACTTCTCACTCTTTTCTTTGGTTTTTGTGTTATTAATCATATAACTTGAGGCTAATTATGCTTTGAATAGTATATATCACAAGCACTTATGGGTAAGATTTGGCTTTGCTTAGGAGAATTGAAGATTGGAGCTGAAGTGGAGCCAAAAGGAGCTGAAATGCTTAAAATGGTACTTGGCAGCAGATACACTCCATGAACACAACTTTCAAATTCGCGATTATAGAGTTGTGACATGTACAAAAGTATGAATGCACTAGACGAGGCGCGAATATGGAGCATAAAGAGACACAACTTTCATGATCGCGGAATGCAAAGTGCAATCACAAAATGTTGCAGAGACCAATGTCAGAACAGTTCTATAATTTCACCATTTTCAGTCCATAAACCATAATATACATGAACTCCTAACCCACATTCTAGATAGATTGATACCAAGTTCGTATAGAGAAGAACATTCATACATTCTTGGAGAAGAGAAACATACCCTAGTGTAGATTCTAGTTTAGGGTAAGGATTTAGAGCACGTTTTGTACAAATTCTTGAGAGAATTAAATAGTGTCACTTTACTTGTATTTATCTTTCACTCACTCTTTCTTTCCTTGTTCTTGAATGCTAAATTTTTAGATTTAACTGAAGCTTGGTTATTGATTTATATATGGATCTTGATTATTTCTCTTGCTTTCATGGATAGTTGATGATTTACTTGTAAAATAAATAGGGCTTCTCCCAAATTGCTCTAAAAATGCTTGAATTAATTTGTGGTTTCTTGTATATCTTCTTGTATAATTTAGATTTGAGGTAGGTCCTTGAATCTAGCGTAGTCTTCAGTTATTGCTCTAGCGGGTATAGTTGAGGGGGGAGATTGTATGATAGTCATGGGCTTATAAATTGAGAGCCTAAAGAGGGACTCAACATCTAAGGTCTTGCGAGTTTTATGTTTTGGTGTTCAAGCCAGGCGTGTCATTGAGCATCTTACGTGAGAGGTCGGAGTTGGCTCTTGTGATACATCATTCTGCTAGTCGCGGTGATTACAAACAACCTAGCCTACTCGTAGGGTCAACTTGATGCTAAGTATGATGGACCAACTGATCTGTGATTGATTCCCATATCGCATTGTCTTGGTCCCTTGCTTGATCAACCCTTGCCATTTTTTTGTAGGAGTAGTTGTTAGTTTAGTTCTCCCCCAATTTAATTAGAATTCTTGCCTACTACTTGCTTATCGAGTCAAAATCTAGTAGCTTTAGGTCTTTGCTCTACTCATTCGCCTACATGTTGTTACCTGTGGGATTGGACCCTGACCTCCAAAGTTGGGTAATATGCTGATGACGACTGACCCTTTTGCCTTTGAGTAGTCGGCTTGACCGACATCAGGTATTTACCTGCATTTATTCATGAATGAGTATTCAATTTTGATTTTCTATTTTATTTGAAGTTTTTAGAAATAACTCATTCCTCTTATTGCTAATGTTACTACATCTTTTTTATTTCATTTCACACAAAAAATCTAATTTTGACTTCATATATTTGAAATAATAATCAAAATAATATAATCATTCAAATAAGTGAAATATGAAAGAAGAGAAATATTCAAACTTGAATCTTTTTTTTTTTTGAATTTTACTAATGTAAAAATGAAATGAACATCAGTAGGGGACAGGGAGGATGTAGACAAGTGGTACATTATATTTAGCCTAAAAACAAATTATTTCATTGACCTTGTCTATAATTTTTTAACCCCATATAAAATACGAGATACAACTGAAACCCACATTTGTGGACCTTGAAAGGTGTCTAACACCTTTCTTTCGAGGTAATTATAACCAATATTCAATCTCCAGTTGACTCTGACCTTTAAACCCTTAACATTAGGTTAGTGTGGTGTCCTAATGCACCTTAGCCCATTAGATGGAGACTCTTCAATTCAATTTTTTTCAAATCCCAAAAGAGTTATTTTCACTGCATCACCAAAGTTCCCGCTTTTCACAGAGAAAAATGGGAGACCTTCATCAAATGAAACTTTTCGAAGTATTGGACCATGATAATGTATACGGTCAGTATAGCTTGTCATGGACATATGGTCCTCCCTAAGATGAAAATTTCAAATTTTTAACTCATTTCGTTAATGGAAAAATTTTGTAATTTTTATCTATCCTAAGGGTCTTTTGTGACCTTCTATGCTACCTAAAGGCATTCAAATGACCTATACTTTATTTACTTTATTCAAATTCATCCTACACACTTAGAATTCTCTCAAGTTACTCTTAAGAACACTCTCTGAAAGAACTCTTGTGAATCTAAGCTTGGAATCAAGGAAAGACTCATTCTTCTTCATATTTCCTTTTTTAATCTCCTTCATTAGCTAAGGTATGTGGGTTTGGTTCTTGGTCCCTTTCAACCAAGAAGATCCAAATTCTTTTTACACTTAATTTATGGAATTTTAGCTTACTTTAAATATGGGTTTTAAATATTATTGTTTTTAAGTTCAATTGAAGTATGGGCTATGCCTATTTGATGATTGTAAGTTGATTGAAGCCATAATATATTGAATTAATTGATTTTATGAACATTTGAATATGCATTGTCCTTTTAAAGTTTGATTTAAGCATGGGTAATCAAAATTGTTATTTGAATGTGGAGTTTACTAATGGATATTACATGAATTTCATTTTATATTGTTGATTTAAGATTGAATCTAAATTACCCATTGCTATTCGTATGTCATTCATAGCATATGCCTTCAAGCTCATTTTGATGAAAATGAAATAGTGGTTTAAGCTCGCATATGTTTTGAATATGAATTGTTTGGTTAAGCACATCATATAGTTATAACAAGAATGTGATCACATAAATGTCTATGATATTATCCCATTGAGCATATTGGATGTTACACCATTTGGATATTGTGACTGGGCTATTCTTATGCATGAAAAGTATGATATGAATTACGATTTGGCATTTGAGCCCCAAGTATGCATTATTATAAATGATGTTTGGCTTTAAGCCCAATTATGTATTTAAGTGATTTTAAATAACTTTCATCTCTTTTGAAATCATGTATATGTGTGTGTATTCTTGTGGGATGACTGACTAGCACTGATGGATTAGGGGCATCAGGTCTATCTCCTAAGGCTCCTCTCCCTTTCCTTGAACTATGTGCCAGTATAGGTATATGTATATGGTAACTCTCACCAAAATGGGATGTCCATAAGGTGTAATTATAACATTGATATGATAAAATTATGGAAATCATATCTAACAATAGAGGCTTGTAAGGAAGGTCACTTTTCCAAAATGGGAGGCTCGTAAGGAGAAGTGTGGTTTACCGTTGGCTAGTAGACCATATCTTTTTCGATGTGGAGATAACATCAAAATTCCAAATAATAGCTCGCTTAGTCTTATATGTTGGTTTAGGTCTCATCCCCTCCTACATAAGCATTTTACATTTCATGCATCATGAAATTTTATGGCATACTATTTTACTACAATCCTTTGGATATGTACTTCTTTCTATGTTATGTACCCTTGCCATCTAACATTGAATACAGGTTCCGTAAGTCATGTGCATTGCATACTCGCATACTTAGATCATCCAAATATACTAACACACACTTTTGCCTACATAAGATAACCATATAGGGACCCAAGACTACTTTTATCCAATATACGATGGTTACCTTAGATCTTGAGATTTGGTTGTTGTGATGAGTCCTATCTTCTAAGGACAAACCACCATTTATCTACCTTTGGAGATTTTGTTTATGTTATTTACATTTAAGGGTGAGCCCGGGGGTATGCCTTGTCTCCCCATACTATCTTGTGACTAGAGACATTGTTGGACAGCTTGTAAACTCCTTTACGTTTATATGCTAAGTGTTGTATTTGGAGATTATGCTTATGGGTGTTGCTACCTCTTGATTATCGTTATGTGGGTTAGTTATGAGCTTTATGATATGGTTATATATCATGATGTAAAAGATCCTAAGTCCCAAATTTCCCCCGTAGAGTAAGTCATACTTACTCGCCCCTTAGTATATATGTGCTACATCTTATGTGGATTCATAATATCCTTTTTCCTATGATATCACTATAGCATGAGTCCTACTTTCCCATCACATATATCTAATATGCTTCTTAACCAATGATGTAAATATGGATACTTTGAGTCTTATTTTGGGACTTATGGATTCCCATCTTCCATGTCACTCCTAGAGCCTAGGTTTGCATCGTGACAAGCTTGGTATCACAACATTAGATTTGTAAATAGTCCTCGAAGTCCAACATGCCACTTCAAGTAGAGTCATATTCATGGGTATGAAGTGCACCATACCTATGAATGCTAGGATATGATGGTGTTTTAGGAATTCTCTTACTTCTTCATGTCTTATGTTGTTCTTTAAACCATATATCGAAGTTTCCTTGTCCTGATGATTTTCTTGCTACATTATAGAAGTTTCCTCAAGGAAGAGCTCCCCTACTAAGACCTGATCTATCTAATAAGGGCTAAGCACCTCAAGGGCCTATGGAAGAGCCTATATCTAATGGTGAATTCCATAGGATCTTCGCTGTGGTTTTCCTGGTGGTGACATCTCAGACTAGGTAAGCTAACCTTCCTCGAAATTAAACTCTTCCCTCTAGGGTTAGGGATTTCACTGGGATGAATCCTCTGAAATTTTATGGGTCAAAGGCTAATAAGGATTCTCAAGATTTAATTAATGAGCTCACAAAGGTGTTGACTATTATGGGAGTAACTTCTAAAGAGAGGGCTGAGTTGACTGCTTATCAATTTAAAGATGTAGCTCAAGTGTGGTACACTTAAAGGTTGATGGAGTGATTTTGTGGTAATGTTGTTAATTGGGAAGAGTTCAACTTTGCATTTTTGGACTCTTGAACTTAGGTTGGCTAAGCATACTGAGCTTATCAACCTTAAATAGGGTGGTATGAGTGTTAGCAACTATGCATTCAAGTTAACCAAGCTCTCCAAGTATGCTCCTATGCTTGTGGCTGACCCCATGCAAGGATGCATAAGTTCATTTCTAGGATCTTCGACTTGGTTGTGAAGGCATGTCGTACGGCTATGCTTATTCAAGACATGGACATCTCTAAGCTCATGACATATGCTAAATAGATGGAGGGAGAGAAGCTCAAGGTGAAGAGGGTGCATGCTTCTAAGATGGCTCATTATGATAGTGGATTCTCTAACTCCAAGGGTTGTGGTCATGGTTGCTTCCAATAGGGATAAGATTCTAATGCTAGGGTTCCTCCTCCTAGGGCACAAGTTAGAGGTGGGCCAATGCCTCCCCCATGTGCTACTTATGGGAAGAATCATTCGGGTACTTGTTAGAGGAATTTGGGTGTATGTTATGGGTGTGGTGATAAGAACCACAAGATTTCCGAGTGTTCTAAGGTTGCATAGAAGGTTCAAGATCAAGTGGCTCAAGGTGCTCAAGGACAACCAAGAGCTCCTCAAGGTGATTCCCATGGAATAATAAGTTCTATGCTCTTCATGCCCGTCAAGAAGTTGAGGAGGCTCTGAATGTTATGACTGGTATGTTAAAAGTCTTTGATTTTAATTCTTATGCTTTACTTGATTAGCGTGCAATCTATATTTTGTGACTCCTATATTAGCTGTTAAGTTTTGTTTGAGTCACAAAAGTTTAAGGGAAAGCTTTTTCAGTTTACACTCCCATGGGCAAATTTGTCGTTTCTCATATAGTTTATTGGGGTTATCCTGTTTTTGTGTTGCACAAAGTCTTCCCATATGATCTTGTAGAACTTGAGATGTTTGATTTTGATGTGGTTCTTGGTATGGATTGGTTACATGCCATATATGCCTCTACATATTATAGAACCTGAACTGTCAAGTTCCAACTTTCATATGAGCTCGCTCTTGAATGGAAGGGTAGTGACTCCACTAGTAACGGTCACTTTTATTCCTACCTTAAGGCCCGAAAGATTTTTTCCAAGGAGTGTATTATCATATTATGAGGGTCAAGGATGTGGAGTCTGAGTCATCAACTCTTGAATCGGTTCTGATGGTGAATGCGTTTTTGGATGTGTTTCCCAAAGACTTTCCCGGTATTCCTCCCAAATAGGAAGGAAACTTTGGCATAGATCTTCTCTAAGACACTCAAATCTATCTCTATTGCTCCTTATCGTATGGTATCGGAGTTGAAGATTAGTTAAAGGATTTATTGGAGAAAGACCTTTACTAGGCCAATTATATCTCCGTGGGGTACTCAGTATTATTCATAAGAAAGAAATTTGGGTCCCTTCAGATGTGCATTGATTATAAGAAACTAAATAAGGCAACCATCAGGAACAAATATTTGTTGTCAAGAATCGATGACCTTTTTGATCAATTTCAAGGGGATACCCATTTCTCAAAAATTGACCTCCATTTTATATACCATCAGTTGAAGGTTAAGGAGTGTGACATTTCCAAGATAACTTTTCACACTAGTTATGTGCACTTTAAATTTATGGTGATGTCATTTGGGTTGACCAATGCTCTGGACGTGTTTACGGATCTTATGAATCAGGTGTTCAAGTCATTCCTTGATAATTTTGTGGTTGTCTTCACCAATTATTTCAAGCCTTATTATTATATGTGGGCATGTATTAGGGTCATAAGAGACCTCTAGTACTTAGTCGAGTTTAAAACTTTCCTATAAATTAAGTTTCTAGTGTTGCACTATGGAAGGGTCAACTTTAAATGATCATAACTCGTAGCACACAAAGAATTAGGTGGCCTATAACCTACCAAATGAATGCCCTTTGAATTAGCTTTCTAACACAACTTGTTTCACCTCATTTGAACAAAGGTAATGGCCGTTTTACTGAGGACTGCCTGAGATGAGGATATTACAAGACCTCTTTGCGGGGTTGTAAATTAAATTACGACCCATCAGTTATTTCATGGAACGAAGTCCTAAAACTTTAATTCTTGGTCATAGACTTTATGAAACCATCTACGAGTCATAGTGCTTTCTACAGACCATAAAATGGGCTCATAAAAGTGAACCGGAGACCCCAAAATTAGGCAAAACTTGACGAAAGGGTCCCTATGCACCATAAATAGGCCTGTAGATGACTTTTGGCAGCTTTTTGAGAAAGACTATTTTGGTCTTTTCCCACCCTTTCTAAGTCTAGGATTGATGTTTTAATGCCTAAATAAAGCCCTAAACATGTAGGATTAATACTTTTATGCTAAAACACTCTCATAAATGTAAAAGCAAGCTTTTAAGAGAGAAAATGGCTAGGGTGTGAAGGAAAACTTAAGAATTCTTCCAAGCTACTTCAAGGTTCACAACTTCCATGTATGTGAGGCTAACCAAAATATGGATTTTGTTCTTTCATGTGCCCCAAACCCGGACTGATGGTGATATTAGTAAATTGAGTCTCCCACAAGTGTTTCTTGAAGGTTTTTCTTAAAATCTAATGTCTTTCTATATGATCTTGCATGTATTACTCTTTTTATGATTTAATTACTTAAATTTCATGATTTTACCTTACTACATAAACCCTAACATGATTTCTTATTATTTTCACATATTGTACTTGCATGAGCATAATTTGAGTCTAAAGAGTCCATGGAATCTCTGAATACTTTAATTCTTCTTTTTTTCTCCTAAATTCTATGAGTTAGAATGACGTATGATTGAGTCTTGATAAGTCAAGAACTAAACCTAGAAATGATGTAACCAAAAAGGTTGATGGTTGGTATGATGAGATGAGTTGATAAATGTCTAATGAGACTAGATGAATGAGTTAACCATAAGGTTGATGTCTTATGAGCATATTGAGTCTTGGGAGGAGTATTGAGCACTGAGTTGAGCAAGAATAAGTCCATCTTGAACTCAATAACTACATAGCCAACATAAGAGAGGATTTAATCATAAAATCAAATATTTCCTGTTATCCCAAAATAAGGACTTGATGTTACTAATTTAGATCCATTAATGGGATATCCTACAAGGTATACGACGAATGTGGTAATGACATCACTTTGTTATATCATCATCGGCTCATAGGTGATGGTTGTCGACTAGAGAAACTCCCAAATATTTCTTGATTGTACTCTGAGTGGATGATGAGATATGGATGATAGATAAGTAGTTATTATCTTAACTCTGTTCTTACTTTAGACTCTTGGAATGATGATTGAATTTCTGATTTCTTGAGTTGGCCTATTTGATTTGATATTATTCTTCCTTTACATATTTTTTTTCCATTTTACATACTCATACATTCCATGTATTGACGTCCATTTGGGCCTGCATCCTTTAATGATGCAAAGATAGGTACTACTGGTCATTAATAGGCACCCCATTGAGGACCTATTTGCTTTCAATTAGTTGGTGGCCTCTCCCTCTCTCGAAGGATATTATGTTTCTATTCTAGCTTTGAGTATAGATTTTATTCTATTTAGAGGTAAACATGGGTCTATCATTGGCACCATTTAGTCAGATAGTTTAGAGGCTTGATAGACTAGATTGTTGATATAATTGGATGTTATTATTGACTAGTTTTTTTCACACTATCCTTATTAAGTTGATGGGTAGCTTGTTTGGCCTTTCTTTTATTATCAATTATCATTGCTTCTCATTGACTATTTTTAATTATTGATGTCTTCCGCTACTAGAAGGCATTTGAACAAATGCGATGAGGCTGAGTGGTTCTCTTGGGGACTAGTTATAGTCCCTGAGTGTCGGCCATGCCAAGGGTACCCTTCTATGATATGCTAAACTTGGTATCAGAACACAGAGTTCAAGAGTCCTAGGAAGTGTATGACACCTCTATAGTATGGTCTTTTATATAGGTATGTTAGGAGGCTATAGGACATTAGAAATTGTTTCACTTCCTTGTATCTGAGTTCGTACGATAGAGTTAAAAGATCTACAAAGCTCTTTTCTAACTCATGCATTACAAGCTTATAGATTATGTCTCCAAAATATACCGTGAACTAGAGGGATGCTTCAGCCAGCAATTTTTGGAATCCTACTTCGGAGATGCCTACTCAATGGAAATGAGGGGTCGAGTTCTACCAGTCAAAGCCATTGATGTTCCATAGACACCTATTGCTTCATATATTCCTACCATAAAGCCTAATTTTAAAAGAGCTATCACCATGCTCACTCAACTGGTAGCTGCTCAAAGTGGGAATGAAGTTCATAGACTCCTAGTTCTACCTCATAATAGGCAATAGCTTCCACCAAATTGAGATATTTCCTATAGATGAACCCACTAGTTTTTACTAGATTAATGGTTGAGGAAGAACCCCAGAACTTTATTGATGAGATGCAAAAAGTGTTGAAAGATATGCATATGACTGAGACAGAGAGAGTTGAACTTGTTTCCTATCAACTCAAGGATATGGCAGATGTCAGGTATAGTCAAGGGGAAAAAGTTGTGGTGAGTATAATGAGCCTGACATTTGGGATAACTTTGAGGGTTCCTTTCTTAATCACTTCTTTCTACAAGAGTTGAGGGAAGTGAAGGGGGAGGAGTTTGTTAACTTGAAATAGGAAGGGATGACTATTAAAGAATATATCCTCAAATTCATATAGCTATCCAGGTATGCTCCAGAGATGGTCCCCGATGTGAGGTCTAAGATGGGAAAGTTCATATCCATCTTGGGTAAGTATGTGAAAAAAGAGTGTAAAGTGACATTGTTGATTCCAGACATGGACATCTCTAGGCTTATAGTCTATGACCAACAACATCAGGATAATAAGAAGAGGGATAGAGAGGAGTATAGAGCAAAAATTCTAAGTCAGCAGGGCATGAGCCTAACTAGCATAAGCAAGGTAAGAGGGACAAGTCTTATATTCAGAAGAGGTCTTCGAACTATGCACCAGCTCTGAGGAATAGGTGTAATATGAAGTCTCAAGCTATCAGAATTTTAAAGCTCAAGGTTCTCAATCCCAAGCTAGTGTGACTCAAGGTTCGAGGGGGAAACCACCATGTGGAAAGTATGGTAAACTCCATCTAGGTGAGTGTCATGAAGGCAAAAATACTTGTTATAGGGTCGAACCAATTGGTGACTTCCAGAATAAGTGCCCAATGAGGAGGAGGTATGATAGATATAATAAAGACCAGTCTTCAGCAGCACCATAAAGAGGTGTCATAACTAATACGAACAGGGGTACAAACCTTCTGTATATTATGGGAACTCGATAAGATCAGAAAGTTGCACTAAGTGTTATCATGTATATGCTTTGAGTCTTTTCATATGATGTATATGCTTTGCTTGACCCAGGTGTTAGTTTATCATTTGTAACTCCATATGTGGCTAGTAAGTTTGAGATCTTCCCTGAATATCTCCTTGAGCCCTTTAGTTTTTCTACTTCTACTGGTGAATCCATCCTAGATGAAAGGACATATAGAAATTGCATAGTGTCTATCTATCATAGAGAAACTTTGGCAGACTTAGTTGAGCTAGAGATAGTTAACTTTGATATGAATCTTGGCATGGATAGCTACATATGTGTTATGCCTCTATTGATTGTAAAAAACAAACTGTCAAATTCCAGTTTCCAAATGAGCATGGCATAGAGTAAAAAGGTGATACTATTGCTCATAAAGGTATGTATTTTGTCCTACCTTAAGGCTAGAAAGCTAATCTCAAAGGGACATATTTATAACCTCGTGTGAGTTAAGGCTGATGATGTAGAGTCTACATCTTTGGAGCCAGTTCTAGTTGCCAATGAGTTTCTTGATATTTTTCCTAATGATTTGCATACGGTCCCTCCTAATAGGGAGATTGACTTTGGGATTGATGTTCACCTCGATACCCACCCTATCTCTATTACACCATATAGAATGACTTCCACAGAGTTGAAAGAACTAAAAGAGTAGTTAAAAGATCTCTTGTATAAGGGATTCATTAGCTGGAGTATCTCATTGTATGGTGCTCCTATCCTATTTGTCTAAAAGAAAGATGGTTCCCTTAGGATGTGCATGGATTATCGCCAATTGAATAAGGTGACCATTAAAAATGAATATCCTCTTCCAAGTATAGAAGACTTATTTGACCAACTTCAAGGTGCCATTGTTTCTCTTAGGTAAACCTTAGGTCAAGCTATCACTAGTTGAAAGTGAGAGAATATGACATTCTGAAGATGACCTTTCGAACCTGATATGGTCATTTTGAGTTTCTAGTAATGTCCTTTGGATTGACAAATGCTCCTACCACTTTTATGGCCTTGATAAATAGAGTATCATATAATACCTTAACATGTTTGTGATTGTCTTCATCAATAATATTTTGGTGTACTCCAAAGATGAGGAAGAGCACTATGATCATCTTTGGATTATTCTTCAGACCCTCAGAAATAAGGAGTTATATGCTAAATTTTCAAAATGTGAGTTTTGGCTTATATTAGTGTCATTTTTAGGCCATGTTCTCTCCAGTGATGGTATTCGAATGGATATGCAGAAGATTGGGGCAGTTAAGAACTGGCTTTGACCCACCTCTCCAACTAATATAAGGAGTTTCCTATGTTTGGCTGATTACTATCACAGGTCCATCAAGGGATTCACTTCTTTATCCTCGCCATTATATAAGATGACTCAAAATAAATCTAAGTTTAAGTGGTCTGATAAGTAGGAGAAGAGTTTTCAAGAGTTGAAAACCAGATTAATGACTGCACTAGTGTTGACTTTACCTAAAAGGACTGACGATTTTGTGGTCAATTATGATACTTTCAGAGTGCGAATGGGGTGTTTTCGGATGCAGAGAGGTAAGGTCATGGCCTATGCTTCCAAGAAACATAAGAACCATGAGAGGAACTATCAAACTCATGACTTAGAATTAGTTGTTGTGGTATTTTCACTCAAGATTTGACATCACTACTTGTATAGAGCACATGTGGATGTACTCACAGACCATAAAAGCCTTTAATACATCTTCACCCCAAAAAGAGCTTAACTTGAGGCAGAGAAGATGGATTGACTTGCTCAAAGACTATGACATGAGCATCCTCTACTATCTAGGTAAAGCTAATATGGTTGGTGATGCTCTTAGTAGGTTATCCATGTGTAGCACCACCTATGTGGAGGGAGAGAAAAAGGAGTTGGCCAAAGAGGTTTACCGACTGGTATGATTGGTAGTTCAACTAGATGAATCGGGAGAAGGAGGAGTTCTTGTGCATAATGGACCTGTGTCATCTCTAGTAGTAGAGATGAAGGAGAAACAAGATGCAGATCTTGTTTTATTACAATTAAAGTTGGATATGCATAAGCAGAAGATGATGGCGTTCGCCAAAGAGAGAGATGGAGTATTGAGATATCAAGGAAGATTATATGTTCCAGATGTCGATGGTGTTCGAGGGAGGATCACGAAGAGGCCCATAGTTCCAGATATTTCATCCATCTAGGGTCACTTAGATATACCATGACTTGAGATAAGTCTACTGGTGTAGTGGAATGAAGAAAGACATTGCAAACTTAATTTCTACATGCCCAAACTGCCAATAAGTAAATTTTGAACACCAAAGGCTATCTAGAACAACTCAAAATTTTAATATCTCAGAGTGGAAATAGGAGGTGATTAGCATGGACTTTGTCACAGGCTTATCGAGCTCCCATAGAAAATATGATTCAATTTGGATGATAGTTGATCAGATGACAAAATCTACATACTTCTTAGTGGAAAAGATAACAGACACTGCTGAGGATTATGTTTGATTGTACATAGGGAGGTTGTCAGATAGTAAGGACTTCCTTTGTCCATCATATCAGATAGAGGGTCTCACTTCACAGCCTAATTTTGGAAAACCTTTAAAAAAGGACTAGGTTCAAAGGTGAACCTTAGTACTACTTTCGACCCTCAGACTGATGGTCAGGCAGAGTGGATGATAAAGGCATGGAGGATATTTTGAGGGCTTGCATCATTGAAATCAAAGATAATTAGGATGAACACTTACCTTTGATTGAGTTTGCCTACAATAACAACTTCCATTCAAGTATCCAAATGGCTTCTTATGAGGCCTTCTATGGTACTTGATGTAGATCACTAATTGGGTGGCCAAGGTAGGTGAATAAGGGTTAATTAGACCAGACTTGGTGCATCCATCTATGGAGTAGGTAATTCTTATCCAAGAGAGATTGTGAATTGTACAGAGTTGCCAAAAATCTTACACTGATGTTAGGAGAAGGGACCTAGAGTTCAAAGTAAATGATTAGGTATACTTGAATGTGTCACCCATGAAGGATGTGATGAGATCTGATAAGAAGGGGAAATTGAGTCCTTAATACATTGGTCCCTACCAAAGTGTGAAGAGAGTGGGAAATATGGTTTATGAGTTAGAGCTCCTACCAAGTTTATCCATTTATCCAGTCTTTCTATGTTTAAGCCTAAGAAGTGTTTGGGAGATCTGTCCTTGGTTATGCCTCTTGAAAGAATTTGAGTGAACGATAGTTTGACTTACAAAGAGGTCCTAGTCCAAATCCTTAATCATCAAGTTTGCCAGTTGAGAGCTAAAGAGGTTATGATAGTAAAAGTGTTGTGGAGAACTCAGTCCGTTAAAGATGCTACATGGGAAGCTAAAGAGGAAATAAAGGCCAGATACCTTTACTTTTTTGTGCCTTCTAATTTTGAAATCGATGGTAAATAATTCATTTCTACTCTTTGGGTTACCTTTCCATCGATGAGTTGAATTCTTACCTCCAAGTTGATGTTCTTCTTGAGTTTATGAGTATTTAAGTATGCATGTCTCTACTTGTATTCATGCCTAATTATATTGTTATAGGTAGTCTTTCAATTCTCTCTGAGTTGAGGTTGATTTCTAAAGTATGATTATTCGAATATTTGAGTTCCTACTTGATAGTTCTCCTAATTTCATATCATTTGACAACGAATGATCCTAAGGGGGAGATATTATGAAACCGCATAACTATACTCAGATGTACCTATGTTTCAAGCCTCATTCTTATATGTAAGAAGTGTATTAGGGACATAAGAGACCTCTCGTACTTAGTGGAGTACAAAACTTTCCCACAAATTGAGTTTCTAGTGTTGGATTATGCAAGGATCAACATTAAATGATCATAATTTGGCCCATGACCTACCAAATGAAAGACCTTTGAATTAGCTTTCCAATGCAACTAGTTTCACCCTATTTGGAGTTCAGAATTAAAAATTATGGCCTCTTTACTGAGGACTACCAAAGCATATGATATTGCAAAACCTTTTTATGGGTCGTGAATTGAAGTATGACCCGTCTGCTAATTTTTGGAACAAAGTCCAGAAACTTCAATATTTGGTCCCAGAATTTACTAACCAATCAGGGTCGTAGAACCTTCTACGAACCATAAAATAGGCCTGTAGATGACTTTTGATCTCTTTTTAATAAAGGTTGTTGTGGTCCTTTCCCACCCTTTCTAAGCCTAGGATTGATCTTTATACACCTAAATAAAGCCCTAAACATATAGGATTAATCATTTTACACTAAAACACTCTCTCAAACGTAGAAGCAAGGTTCTAAGAGACAAAAGGTCTAGAGTTTGAAGGTAAACTTGAGAATTCTTCCAAGCTACTTCAAGGTTCAAAACTTCTAGGTATGTAAAGCTAACCAAAACATGGATGATGTTCTTCTATGTGCCTCATAACCCTGATTAATGGTGATGTGAGTAACTTGAGTCTCACATGAATATTTCTTGAAGGGTTTTCTTAAAACTAATGTGTTTAATATGTTTTTCCTAAATTTAATTACTTGAATTTCTCCTAAACATGCATGAATTACTATTCCTATAATTTAATCACTTGAATTTCATGATTTTACCTTACTACATAAACCCTAGCATGATTTCTTATTATTTTCACATATTGTACTTGCATGAGCATACATAAGCACAATTCGAGCCTAAAGAGTCCATGGAATCACTAAATACTTTAATTCCACATTTGTTTCTCCTAAATGTTATGAGTTAGAATGATGCATGATTGAGTCCTGATGAGTCAAGGACTGAACCTAAAAATGATGTAACCAAAAGGGATAATGGTTGATGTGATATCCAATGAGACTAGATAAACGAGCTAACCATAGGGTTGATGTCTTATGAGCATACTGTCTTGGGAGGAGTATTAAGCACCAAATTGAGTATGGGTAAGTCTAACTCGAACTCAATAAATACACAGCCGGTATAAGAGAGGATTAAATCATAAAATTAGACATTTCCTATTGTCCCAGAATGAGGACTTGATGTTATTGATTTGGATCAACTGATGGGATATCCTATACCCCCGACAAGATATTAGATGGATGTGGCAACGGCATTACTTTATTGTATCATTACTACATTATAGGTGATGGTTGTCAATTAGATGTGATGGTTATCAATTAGAAAAACTCCTTAATAGGCCTTGATAGTACTCCGAGTGGATGATGAGATGTAGATGGTAGATGAGTAGTTATTGTATACACTGAATTCTTACGTTAGACTCATGACATGATGATTGAGTTTTCTATTTCTTGAGTTGGGTTATTTAAGTTGATATTATTCTTCCTTTGCATGTTTTTTCTACCATTTTACATATTTATACATTCGACGTAATGATGTCCATTTGGCCTACATCTTTTCAGGATGTTGAGACATGTACTAGTAGTGGTCATCAACAAGTGCACTGTTGAGGACCTACTTTCTTTCAGTTGATTGGTTAGCCTCCCCTACTCTCTGTGAACATTATGTTTCTATTCTAGCTTTGAGTTTAGATGTATTTTATTCTATTTTGAGGTAGTCATGGGTTTGTCATTAGTACCATTCAGTTAGACGTTTAGAGGTTTCATAGACTAGATTGTTGATGTGGTTGGATATTATTATTGATTAATTTCTTTCACACTAGTCTTATGTAGTTGATGGATAGCTTGTTTGGCTTTTAGCCCTTTTATTATCAATTGCCACTGCTTCTCATTGAGTATCCTTAATTATTTATGTCTTCTGCGACTAGAAGGTAATTGAACAAATATAATGAGATCGAGTGGTTATCTTGGGAAATAGTGATAAACTCTAAGTGCTAGCCATGCCAAAGGTACCCTCCCGGGGTGTGACACTTTGATGTTAGTTGTTCATACTTTAAGGGGGAAGAAGTTGTATGATAATTTTAGCAAATGTGAGAGTTTTTTGATAGGTAGCTCATATGGTGTCTAGTGAGGGTATTAAGGTTGACCTGAAGAAGACTGAGGTCGTGAAGAATTAGCCTAGACTATTGAGTCCATCAGATACTCAAAGTTTTCTTAGGTTAGTTGGTTATTATAGAAAGATTGTTTAGGGATTCTTGTCTATTGTATCATTATTTATCACTATTAACCAAGTTGACTCAAAAGAAGGATAAGTTTGTACGGGCGGATGAGTGTGAGAAGAGTTTCAGAATTTGAAGGATTGACTTACATCGGCTCCTGTTTTGACTTTACCAAATGGCTTAGATAGGTTTGTCGTATATTGTAATGCTTCGTAGATTGGGTTGTGTTATGTACATATGCATCATGGTAAGGTGATAAATTATGCATCAAGGAAATTGAAAGTGCAAGAGCGTAATTACCAAACTCATAATCTTGAGTTAGCGACAATGGTTTTTGTCTTAAAGATTTAGAGACACTATTTATATGGGGTGCATATTAATGGTTTCACCGGTCATAAGAAGTTGAAATATGTGTTCACTCAAAGGGACCTTAACTTAAGGCAAAAGAGATAGTTGGAACTCCTCAAGATTATGACATAAGCATACAATATCATCCTGGCAAGGTGAATATTGTAGCCAATGCCCTTAGTAGGATACTTATGGGAAGTGTGGCTCAAATTGAGGAAGAAAAGAATAAATTAGCAAAGGATGTTTTCGTTCAACTAGACTAGGTATTAGGTTGGTCGACTGTAATAATGGTGGTATTCATGTTCAGAATGGGGCTGAATCATCGATGGTTGTTGATATAAGGTCTAAGCAAGATCTAGATCCATCATTAGTTGAGTTGAAGAAGTTGGTTACTGAAAAGAAGATAGAGAGGTCTTCTCCCAAGGGGGAAATGGTGTGCTTCGGTATCAAGATCGGTTATATATTCTAGATGTCGATGATCTTAGGAGGGTGATTATGAGTGAAGCGTATAACTCTCATTACTCTATTCACCCAGGGTTTACCAAAATACATCAAGATTTGATGAAAGTAAATTGGTACCATGATATGAATAAGGATATAGCCAAGTTTGTATCTGAATGCCCTAATTGTCAACAAGTGAAGGTAGAACACCAAAGGCTCGGTGGTTTGACTTAAGATATTGAAATTCCTACTTGAAAGTGGGAAGAAGTTAATATAGATTTTGTGGTTAGTTTACCTCGAAACTAAAGCTAATTTGTCTACATTGGTTGATTATTGACCAGATGACTAAGTCGGCTCATTTTCTACCCTCCAAGAATACTTTAGTGCTTAAGATTCGAAAAGGTTGTACCTCCAAGAGTTGGTGAGGTTGCATGGTGTGCTAAGGTTTATTATATCAAATCGTGTTAACCAATTTACCTCACACTTTTAGAGGTTATTTCAAATAGGACTTGGTACAAAGATGAAGTTGAACACTACTTTCCATCCCAAAATTAATGGGCAAGCCGAGAGGATAATTCAACTTTATAAGACATGTTGAGAGCTTGTGCGTTGGAGTTCACAACTAATTGGGATGATCATCTTCCACTTATTGAGTTTGTTTATAATAATAACTTTCATGCTAGCATTAGTATGGCATGGTTTGAGGCCTTGTATGGTAGAAAGTGTAGATCTCTAGTGGGGTGGTTTGGGTTGGGAGAGATGGCTTGGATTATCCTGGATTTTGTGATGGAGGCTATAAAGAAGCTGAAGTTGATTAGGAAGAGGTTGAAAATGGATCAAAGTCTCCAAAAGTCCTATTCGGATGTTAGGAAGAGGGATCTTGAGTTTTATGTTGGTGATTGGCTATATGTGAAGGTATCACCTATAAAGGTTGTGATGCATTTGGGAAAAAGGGAAAGTTGAGTCGTTTGGTATATAGGTCCTTTCGAGACTATGGATTGGATTGGAAATGTGGCTTATAGGTTAGAATTGCCTCCGGATTTGAGTTATATTTACCCAATCTTCTATGTGTCTGTGTGTGAGGAAGTTGTTTGGTGATCCTAATGCTATTGTGCATTTGAAGGTCTTAAGGTTGAGAAGAACTTGTCTTATGAGGAAGTTCTAGTTGAGATTTTTGATAGGCAAATGAAGCGGCTTTGTAACAAGGATGTGACTTTGGTTAAGGTACTTTGTAGAAGTGGAGAGTGCTACATGGCAAGAGAAGTATGATGTAATGATATCCTCATCTTTTCTAATCTACTCAAGCCCAAGGTATTATATTATTCCTTTTCCCAGTGGTGCTAATTCTTTCACTTCTGAGTTTCATGATGTAACATGAATACATGTGTAGTACAATAACTTTTATGATGCTTTGAATGATTTGAATACATTTTTACATGAGTTGTAATGAATTTATAATTTTCAAGTGGTGAAATATGTGTTGTATCTTGTGTTACAAGGTTTCATGTTCTAATTCAAGCCTTTCAAGTCTTTCTCTAACATACTCGAGGATTAATGTTCACAAAGAGGAGATGATGTTAGGACCTGAACGTTGTATGACCTTATTAAAGCTTGAAAATTTGGTTTTAGAAAGTTTTGGACCAAGGTGATGCTCCGTGGAAGCCCTTACATTCTGTGAGAGGCTTTACGGACCGTGTGGAGTGTCTTTGGTGTGACTGTTGGCCTTGGTAAGGTGTTGGAGATTAGTCATGGAGTTTTGGACTAAGGCATGCCATACATGGGCCCCATACAGTCTATGTAAGGCTTCACGGACTATGTGGAGGAATCTGTTGTAGCCTTAGTCCTAAAATCCCATAGTTTTGGGGATAAAAAAGTGGGACAACCAAGTATATAATCCATGCAAGGTGGTATAGTCCATATGGCCTCCCATATAGCTTCCGGAGTGAAATTTTTCAAAGTATTAGATCACCATCTTAGAACTTCATCGTGAAGAATTTTGCTAACGGATGTCGCATGGAGGAGGCACACGGACCGTGTGTCTCTGTACGGTCCATACAATCCTTCGTATGGATGCTTACGTTGAAAAAAATTCTAAGTATGGAATTACTATTTTGAACCTTTATCAAGTGAAAATTTTTCAAGTGTTGGATCATGAACATGTATGCAATCCCTATAGCTTGTGACATACCATATACTCCTCCTTGAGAAATAAATTTCAATTTTTCACTCATTTTATTAATGACATTTTTGTAATTTTGGTTTATCCTAAGGGTCTTTTATGACCTTCTCTATTACCTAAAGATACTCAAATGACCTATAGTTTATTTCTTTTATTCAAGTATATTCCTCACACTTAGAATTCAGTCAAGTCACTCTTAAGAATACTCTCTCAAAGGACTCTTGTGAATCTAAGCTTGGGAATCAAAGAAAGACTCGTTCTTCTCAGACTTCTTCAGTCTCCTTCATTAGCGAAGGTATGTGAGTTTGATTCTGGGTCCTTTTCAACCAAGAAGACCCAAACTCATAATATACTTAATTTATGGAATTTTACCTTACTTTAAATATGGGTTTAAAATATTATTGATTTTTAAATTCAATTGAAGTATAGCTTATGCCTATTTGTTGGTTTTAAGTTGATTTAAGACGTAATATGTTGAGTACTTGATTTTTATCAATATTTGAATATGCATTGTCCCTTTAAAGTTTGATTTAAGTATGGGTATTCTAAATCGTGATTTGTATATGGATTTTACTTATGGATTTACATAAATTTCATATTTTATTGTCAATTTAAGATTGAATCTGCATTATCCATTACTATTCACATGTCATTCATAGCATATGCATTCATGAGTAGATTTTGATGAAAATGAAATAGTAGGTTAAGCTCACATATATTTTGAATATGAAGTGATAGGTTAAGCTCACTCATATGATTATGACAAGAATGTTATCACATAAATGTCTATCACATTGGCTCATTGAGCATATTGAGTGTTTACACCTCATTTAGATATTGTGAATGGGCTATTCCTATACATCAAAAGTATGATATGAATTATGAATTGGCATTTGAACTCAAGTATGAAATATTATGAATGATGTTTGGCTTTAAGCCCAATTATGGATTGAAGTGATTTGACATGACTTGCATCTCTTTTGAAATCATGTATAGGTATATTCTTATGGGATGAGTAATTAACACCATTTGATTGGGGTATCAGGGTTATCCCCAAGGGTCCTCTCCCTTTCTTTTAACTATGTGCTAGCATAGGTATATGTATACGGTAATACTCACCGAGATGGCAGCCTGTAAGGTGCGGTTACAACATTGATATTATAAAATTGTGAAAATCCTATCTAAAATGGGAGGCCAGTAAAGAGAAGAGTGGTTTACCTTAGGCAAGTAGACCACCTCTTTTCAGATGTGGGGAAAATATTAGGATTCCAAGTAATAGCTCACTTGGTCTTATATGTCGGTTGAGGTCTCATCCCCTCTTATATAAGTATTTTGCATTTCATGCATCATCAAATATCATGCCATATTATTATGCTACAATCCTTCAGATATATACTTCTTTTATATTATGTACCCTTGAAATCTAACATTGAATGTAGGTTCGGTAAGTCCTTTGCATTGTATACCCGCATACATAGTACATTCAAATATACTAATGCATACTTTTGTCACATGATCTAACCATGTAGGGACCAAGGACTACTTTTATCCACTGTATGACGGATAGCTTGGATATTGAGATTTGCTTGCTGTGGTGAGTCCTATCTTCCAAGGACAAACCATTATTCCTCTATCTTTGGAGATTTTGTTTATATTATTTACATTTGACAATGAGTATAGGGTATGTATTGGACCCCCATCCTATATTATGACTAGAGACATTATTGGAAACCTTGTAATCTTCTTTACCTTTATATGCTAAGTGTTGTTTTGGAGATTATACTTATGGATGTGGCTACCTATTGATTATTGTTATGTGGATTGGTTATAAGCTTTATGATATGGTTATATTTCATGATGTGTCATGACCCTGACCAAGGGTTTAGGAGTGACATGGCAAATGGGAACTCGAGAGTCCTCAAACAAGCCTCAAAGTATCTGAATTCATATCATCGGTTCAAAAGCATAATTAAATAGTAAACACATAGTTATAAGGAATGAGAAAGTAGGACTAATGCAATGGGGATGTCATAGGGAAAGGGAGTAACATAAATTCACATAGCATATAGCACATAGCACATAGCACATAAAAACTAAGGTGCGAGTAAGTTTGTTTCACTCTATGGAGGTAATTCGGGACTTAGGATCTTCCACATTTTCACATCAAAACATATATATCATAATTCTCATAGTCAATCCATAACAGTCATATTCAATAGATAACCATAATCATAAACTCCAAATACCACACATAGCATATATCCATACAAGAGTCTAAAAGATGTCCAACAATGCCTCAAGTCAAAAGATGGGACGGGGGCCGAGACTGGTCTCAAGCTCACCCTCAAAGTAAAGATAACATAAGCAAAAGTAACATAAGGTATAAGAATGATGGTTGGTCCTTGGAATATATAAATCATCATAACAAGCAAAACATGAGATCCAAACTGAAGTAATACAGTGGATGATCGTAGTCCTTGGTCTTTACATGGTGAGATCTATGCAAAAGTATGTGTTAGTACATTTGAATCTACTAGGTATGCTAAGTGCAATTCATATAACTTATCAAACCTATATTTATTGTTAAATAACAAGGGCACATAATATAGGAAGAAGTATATAATCAAAGGAATGTAACATAACAATATGCCATGAAATTCATGATGCGTGAAATGTAATAATACTCATATATAGTAGGGATGAAACCGCAGCTAACATTACAAACCCATGTGAGGGATTACATGAATTTGTCCAATGTTAACCACCCATCAATTAGAGAATATTACTTGCCAAAGGTAATCTACACCACACCTTACGACCCTATCATTTCATATATGGTGGCCACCTTCCTTATGACTCGATAATTTCGGAAGATTTTTCTTATCAAGCATATCATAGCATATCATAAATGAATAACCATCCCTTACAACCCAGTTCGTAGATGGCTACCATTCCTATGCTGGCACATAGTTCGAGGAAAGGAAAATGACCCCCAATCCATCTGTGCTAAGTCAAACATCCTATGAGAATACTTATATATATACATGATTTAAATAGTAAGTCATTTCAATTCATTCCAATGCACATTTGGGCTTAAAAGCCAAATTGTAACTTATATCTATAGTATTCACGCTTAGGAATAACTCATTCTTATAATAATATTGTGCAAGCACCTATGTGATCAAAGAGCCAATAAAATAGACAGTTATGTAATCACATTCTTATCACAACCAATATGTGAGCTTACCTCATCAAAAACATTTTCATAACAATATATGTGGGTTTAACCCACGATAATTTCATAACTTTATGCTCATGAAATGCATGTGTTATGAATGAGATGAGAATGGCATGGGTAATCTAGATTCAATCTAAAATCAATAATATAATACGAAATTCAAGTAAAATCATACATAAATTCACATTTAAAACATAGTATAGGTTAGCCATGCATAAATCAAGGTTAAAAAGGGACATGCATATTCATAATTCATAATTCCAATGTAATTAAACATGATACGGATTAAATCAACTTGAAATAATCAAATAAGTATAACCCATACATTAATTTAATTTAATAACCCAATCTTAAAATAGCTAAATTCATGAAAATTCCTTGGAAAAGATTTGGGTCTCCTTGATTGAAAGGAACTAAGAATCAAACTATCATACCATATTTAATGAAGAAGATTCAAGAAGAAATTTGAAGAAGAATGTGCCTTCCGTTGATTCCCAAGCTTAGTCTTGACAAGCGTTCTTGAGAGAGAATTGAGAGAATTTTAAATGTGATGAATGAATTTTAGATGGGAGGAATAGAGTTTAGGTCATTTGGAGGCCTTAATATAGCATAAGAAGTCATAGAAGACTCTTAGGAGAAGTCACAATTACAAAATGACCATTAATAAAGCAAAAATCACATTTCTTTCCAGAGGTCCGTGAGGAGGTCTCATGGTCCATACAAGGTCTCATGGACCATGAAACCCTCCCATATAGCCTCACTAAGCCAACTCTCAGAAACCACAACACAAATGGGCTTTACAAAAATGGGCATAAATTCATCATCCAAACTCAGAATGAGATAAAACCAGATGCGTTGGAAAGTTAATTCAAGGATATTCAATTTGAAAGTTGTGGTCCACCCAATTCTTTTTACACTAAGAGATATGACACTTTAAAGTTTAACCTTCTATCGATTCTTATGAAAATCGTATCTAATGAAATTCCTTTGAACTTGACTTGATGTAGGAGACCCATGATGGTCCTAAACAACATAAATAAGCTTGATTTGAAGGCTTGAACGTGAAATTAACTTGATCTTGAAAATTCCATACTAAGAAAAATTTGATGCCAACCCCCATATGATTGACTTCGCGGGTTATACCAAGGCAAACGACCCCTGTACTCCTCTATCCACTTCACTTAGAAAATTTTGATGCCAACCCCCATACGGTTGACTTCATGGGTCGTACCAAGGAAAACAACCCCTGTACTCCTCCATTCCACTTCACTTAGAAAATTCTTCATGATTAAGTTCTGAAATGATGATCCAACACTTAGAAGAATTTCACTCTGGAAGCCACATAGGAGTCTACATGGGTCATGCCACTCCACACAGGTCGTGTACTTGGCCGTGTGACCATACTTGGTCCTAAAATTATGGGATTTCAAGCCAAGGCCACAATACAATCCGTGAAGTGTCACACGGGTTGTAAGGATACAATTGTGGTGTACCTTATCTTAAATCACCACATTCAAGAGTTATATACCCAATATAAGGCCAAGGGTCACTTCATTGGAGGTCACATAGGCCATGTGAACACGGACCGTGAGGTCTCCCTTGAAGTGTCACCTTAGTCCAAAACTCTCTGAGATCGAAATTTTCAAGCTCCAACAAAGAAGTACAACATCTTGGTCCTTACATCATCTCCCCCTTGGGAACATTCATCCTCAAATATTATAGAACAAGGAGGCTTGAAAGGCTTAACTTAAAATATGAAACGTCCGACCTCAAGGTATAATGCATAATTCATCATTTAAAAATCATAAAGTATTTAAAACTAGTATTAAAACATATTTAAATCATTCCAAACATTAAATCATTTTCATGCACATGTACTCATGTCATGTCATGAAAATTAAGAGTAGAATAATTGGGACCATTGCGAAAAGGAAGAACCTAACACTATAGGCTTGAGTAGATTTATGGTTCCATCATATTTTATTCTACTTCCACATAGCACTTTCAACATAATAATCCTTGTTGCGAAGCCTATCCATTTGTCTATCAAATATCTCAATGGGGATTTCCTCCTAAGACAAGTTCTCCTAAACAATAACACCTTCCAAAGGCACAATAGTACTAGGATAACCAACCAACTTCCTCAACATAGACGCATGGAAAACCGGGTGAATAGAACTCAAATCCAGAGGCAAATCCAACCTATAAGTTATAGTCCTAATCCACTCAACAACTTCATAAGAACTTACATTCCGGGGGCTTAACTTGCCCTTCTTTCCGAAATGCATTACACTCTTCATAGGTAAAGCATTCACAGATGCTAAATCACTAACATGAAACTCAAGATCCCTCTCCCTAACCCGAATTGGCCTTTTGGTGACCTTGGGCCATTTTCAACCTCTCCTAATCAACTTCACCTTATCCATACTCCCTAATCAACCTCACCTTCTTCATATCCTATAGCACCTTATCTAGACAATCATAGTTATCTCTCTCAACTCAGACTACCCCACCAGAGATCTACATCTCATATCATATGAAGCCTCAAATAGTGCCACACCAATGCTAGCATGAAAGTTATTATTATAAGTAAACTCAATGAATAGAAGATGATCATCCCAATTACCTTTAAATTCCAACACAAGCCCTCAACATGTCCTCCAAAGTTTTAATTATGTTCTTGACTTGTCCATCAGTTTGAGGATGAAACGTGGTACTCAACTTTACCTTAGTATCAAGTCCTATTTTTAAGATGATTTCCCAGAGTAAGAAGTAAGTCAGGTACCATAATATGATATAATAAAAGTAGGCACACCATACGGTCTAACCCACTCCCAAACATAACTTAGCATTGTCTTCAACATTGAAAGTAGTCTCAACTAATTAGAAATGAGCCGATTTAGTCATCCCGTCAACAATAACCCAAATTCAATTAAATTGGTTTCAGTTCTGAGGCAAACCAACCGCAAAATCTAGGTTCACTCCTCCCCACTTCTAAGTAGAAATTTGAATATCTTGAGTCAAAACACCAGGCCTTTAGTGTTCTACCTTCACCTATTGGCAATTAGAGCATTCAAATACAGACTTGGCTATGCCTTTTTTGTACCATGTCACCAATATCCTTCCCTAAAGTCCCGATACATCTTAGTAGACCTTGGGTGAATCGAATAATGAGAGTTATGGGCTTCACTCATGATCACCCTCCTAAGATAACCCACATCTATATTATATAACCAACCTTGATACGAAAGCACACCATCTCCCCTTGGGAGTAAACCTAGATCTTATTCTTTTGGAAACCAATCTCTTTGATCCAAATAATGACAAATCTAGATCTTGCTTATCCTTAAAATCAGCAACCACAAAAGGTTTGGTTCCATTCTAAACATGAATACTACCATCATTAGAGTTGGCTAACCTAACACCTAATCTCGCCAAATGGTAAGCATATTTTGACAACTCTCTCTTCCCTTCTTCAACAGGAGCCACATATACCATAGATAGCCTACTAAGAGCATCGGCTACAACACTTGCCTTTCCAGGATGATATTGTACGTCCCATGTCATAGTCCTTAAGGAGCTCCAATCATCTCCTTTGCCTCAAGTTAAGATCCCTTTGGGTGAACACATATTGCAACCTCTTATGGTTGATAAAACCTTTCATCATAACCAGCCAACCCAAGAAAACTTTGTATATCCAAAGGAGAGAGCTTGTCAAACAATGCACATCCCTCACCAACTCCTTTTGACCTCATTTGTAAGATCAACTACAACATCTTCCTTGCATGGATTGCACTACGGGCTCAAAGTAACTCTTCCTAATTAGTAAGTGATGGAGATAGGAAATCTTCAGACACTTTACATGGCACGATAAGAATTATGAAAAATTGAAACATTTCCTAAAATGCCTTATAGTCTCCTACGTATAGATGTGGCGCAATTCAAACCCATAAACAAGACTTTACTTGGCGTAGCATGTTGGACTTCGAGGATCATTTATAAACCTAGTGCTTTGATACCATCTCTGCCACAACCCGGACCTAGTGTCTAGGAGTCACATGGCGAATTGGAACATGAGAGTCCACAAATAAGCCTCAAAGAATCAAATTTACATCATCAGTTCAGAAGCATATTCAAATAGTAAACACATAGTTCTAAGGGATGAAAAAATAGGATTCAGGCTATAGGGATGTCATAGAATAAGAGAGTAACATGAATTCATATAGCACATAGCACATAAAGACTAAGAAGTGAGTAAATATGACTCATTTTATGGGAGCAATTTGGGACTTAGGATCTTCCACATTTCCTTGTCAAAACATACATACTTATCATAATTCTCATAGTCAATCCACAGTAGCCATATCCAATAGATAACCATAATTATAAACTCTAAATATAAAACATAGCACATATCCGTACAAGAATCTACAAGATGTCTAATAATGCCTCTAGTCAAAAGATGGGATGGGGGCTATGATATGCCCCAGGCTCACTCTCAACCTAAAGATAACATAAGCAAAAGCAATATAAGATAGAGGAATGGTAGTTTGTCCTTGGACTATAGGACTCACCACAATAAGTAAAACTTAAGATCCAAGCTAAAGTCATACGGTGGATGATCATAGTCCTTGATCTATACATGGTGGGATCATGTAAGCAAAAGTATATGTTAGTACGTTTGAATGTACTAAGTGTGTGGGGTGCAATGCATATGACTTATCAAATGTGCATTTAAATGTTAGATGACAAGGGCATATAATATAGGAAGAAGTATATAATCAAAGGAATATAACATAACAATATGACATGAAATTCACGATGCATGAAATGCATATAATGCTCATATATAGTGGGGATGAGACCATAATCGATATTACAAATCCATGTGAGTTATCATGTGAAATTTCTTGATGTTGACCCCCCATTGATTAGAGAAGATTACTTTCCAAAGGTAATCTACACCACACCTTACGACCTAGTCATTTCATATATGATGGCCACATTCCTTACGACTCAATTATTTCATAATGATTTCCTTATCAAACATATCATAGCATATCATAAATGAATAACCATCCCTTACAACCAAGTCATTTCATAGATGGAAATCATTCCTACGCTGGCACATAGTTTGAGAAAAGGGAGAGGACCCCAGTCCATAGGTGCTAAGTCAAACATCCTATGGGAATACTTATATATACATGATTTCCTGAGTAAGTCATTTCAATTTCATTCATATGCACATTTGGGCTTAAAAATCGTAACTTATATCCATAATATTCATGCTTAGGTATAGCTCATTCTTATAACAATATGGTGCAAGCACCCAATATGCTCAAAGAGCCAATACACTAGACATTTATGTGATTACATTCTTATCATAACTAATATGTGAGCTTAACTCATCGAAAACATTTTCATAACAATATATGTGGGCTTAACCCACCGGTAATTTCATAAATTCATGCTCATGAAATGCACATGCTATGAATGAGATGAGAATGGCATGCGTAATTTAGACTCAATCTAAAATCAATAATATAATATGAAATTCAAGTAAAATTATATATAAATCCACATTTTAAATCATAGTATAGGTTACCTATGCATAAATCAAGGTTTAAAAGGGCTATGCATATTCATAACTTCATAATTCTAATGTAAGTCATCATGATAGGGCTTAAATCAACTTAAAATCATAAAATAAGTATATCACATACATTTCTTTTGTTTAATAAACAATACAATTGAAAACCCAATATTAAAATAGGTAAAACTCAAGAAAATTCCTTGGAAAAGATTTGGGTCTCCTTGATTGAAAAAAACTAAGGATCAAAACCTCATACCTTAGCTAATGAAGAATATTCAAGAAGAAATTTGAAGAAGAATGAGCCTTCCCTTGATTCCTAAGCTTAGTCTTGACAAGAGTTCTTCAGAGAGAGTTGACAAAATTTTAAATGTGAGGAATGAATTTTGGATGAGAGGAATAGAGTTTTGGTCATTTGGAGGTCTTAAGATAGCATAAGAAGTCATAAAATACTTTTAGGAGAAGCCACAATTACAAAAACATCATTAATGAAGCAAAAATTACATTCCTTACCAGGGGTCCATGAGGAGGTCTCACGGTCCATACGAGGTTTCACGAACCATGAAACCCTCTCGTATAGCCTCACTTAGCCAATTTTCAGAAAATACTGCATAAATGGGCTTTACAAAAATGGGCATAAATTCTTCGTCCAATCTCGGAATGAGGGGAAACTAGATTTGTTGGAAAATTAATTGAAAGATCTTCAATTTGATAGGTTGTGGTCCACCCAGTTCGTTTTATTCTAAGAGCTATACCCCTTTAAATTTGACCCTTCTATCGGTTCTTATTAGAAACCTAACTAATGAAATTCCTTTGAACTTGACTTAATGTAGAAGACCCATGATGGTCCTAAATAACATAAATATGCTTGATTTAAAGGACAAAAAGTGAAATTTTCTTGAGCTTGAAAATTCCATACGTAGAAAAATTTGACGCCAACACCCATACGGTTGACTTTACGGGTCGTACCAAGGAAAACAACCCATGTACTCCTCCATCCCACTTCACTTAGAAAATTCTTCATGATGAAGTTCATAAAGGTGATCCAACACTTAGAAATATTTCACTCTGGGAGTCACAAGGGAGGCTACACAGGTCGTACCACTCCACACGGGTCGTGTAATTGGTTGTGTGACCATACTTGGTCCAAAAATTATGGAATTTCAAGACAAGGCCACTACATTGCCCACACACAATTTGTGAAATGTCACACGTATCATGAGGGTCCAAGTGTGTTTTGGCTTAGCCAAAAATCACAACTTTCAAGGTCCAAACACCCAACATGAGGCCAAGGGCCAGTTCAGTGGAGGCTACACGGGTCATGTGACCTCACATGGACCGTGATGTCTCCTTTGAAGTGTCACCTTGGTCCAAAACTCTTTGAAAACAAAATGTGCAAGCTCCAACAAAGTCATACAACACCCGGGTCCTTACATGATGTGAGAGACCCTAAGTCCCGAATCTCCCCCATAGAGTAAGTCATACTTTCCCGCCCATTAGTATATATTTTCTATGTGTTATATGGTTTAATGATACTTCCTTTCCCTATGATATCTCTATAGCATGAGTTCTATTACCCATCCCGTAGATCTATGTGCTTACTATTCAAATATGCTTTTGAACTAATAATGCGAATATGGATACTTTGAGCCTTGTTTGGGGACTCTTGGGTTCCCATTCTCTATATCACTCCTAGAACCTAGGTCTGACTTGTGACAAAAAACCTTGAATGTTGTTAAGTACTTCTATGTTTTTTGTTTCTTCAGTTTACTAGGTCAAAGGTGGCAGCCCTTATCACTTTGTTGGTGTTATCTGGCTCTTTAGAACTTGTATTGGCACTGGTTGGTTACTTAAATAGTATAAAAATAAGAATGATATAAGTTGATTTATTAATAATAATACTAGAGGGATACTATATAAAGAAATGATATGATCATACTGTAAAACTTCTCTGCAATAAATTAGATGTTGTTATTCTATTGGTATCCCGATTATAAGGTTTATGTCTTCTTTCAAATTCCATATACTCCTCTGCTTGAGATCGCAATAAATGAAAAAAGTTAAAACGCACGCATAACTTATGCATGAAATTAGATCATAGTTTATGCGTGAATTCTAACTTTTTTCATCTTTCACTATGTCAACTAGAGGAGTATATGGAATTTGAAAGAATACACATCCCTTATGATTGGGATACTAATAGAACAGCAACATTTAATTTGTTGCGGATATGTTTTACAGAATATTCAAGTATTTCTCCATACAGTATCATTCTAGTATTGTTATTAATGAATCAACTTATATCATTTTTTCTTATCTTTATTAAGCTTCCATGCATCCCTTACTTTTTGATATATTAAGAAGGCCAATAACAAAAAAAGGCTCTGCATTGAAACTCGAGATGCAGTAGTTAGATGAAAGTGATAATGATGTTGTAGATGAAATTTCTTTTTTTTTTCTTGATAACAAGGGGAACCAATAGTGGCTACCCTTTTGGTGTGCACAAGCTAAATCCTCGCTCCTATACAATAGTTTGCAATCCATATAGGAGGGGTGACCCATAGTAAGCAAGCCTGATGCAATGAACTCTGCTCAGAAGGCAAATCCCTTATTTTCACTGGCAAGGGGTTTTGAACTTAAGACCTCTAACTTGAAAGTCTCAAACCCAAACTGCTGGGCCACCCCAAAGGGTGATGCAATAGATGAAGCTATGTGTGTCATAACTTCTTCCAAGGTTTGTTCCATTTCATGGATCTTGTCTTTAAAAGTTTGCTTTAGGTTTTCCATTTATTACAATTGAACTTATAAGCTAGGAATAGGTGAAACAATTTGTGAAAATTTGGGTCTAGCAATCTTATTTTTCCCCTTCCTCCATAATTGAAGTGACAAATGGGTAGTTGGGTAAAATTCAAAATGGATTAAACTAAAGTGCATTGTGTTTCAAATCCCCATATTTGTTATGGGTCATAAATAGATTGGTCGATAATGTGAGGGTTGGAAATGGTTTAATCCGTATTATACGTGCAATATTTTCTAACTTTTTCTTCCATTCGAATCATTTAGTAACATAATATTTTAGTTAGATTGATATAATTTCTTTTAATTGGACCAGTATATAGTCTTCATCATTAAATGTGGTGATAGATTAAAACCTCTTGTATTGATCATTAATAAGGAAAAGGAATATCACTTCTCAAAGCCAAAATTCCTTTAAAAAAAAGGCATAAAGTTGAACCAACAAGAATTGTAACACCCCATAACTTTATGATCTTGTATATCCATGTTTTAATCCTCATTTGGTTAGGTTGGGTGTGTACTAGATTCATGGGAGACTCTTAGTACCTAAACGAATTCAAGACTTACCTCCAAGTTTAGTTTTGGGTGTTGTTTCATACAAGGGTCAACTTTAAACTAGCATAACACTTAGCACATTTAGAACTGGGTGGCCCATAACATATCAAAGGTAATATCTTTGAGTTAGCCTTGCAACACACTTGTTTCACCTCATTTCAAGGTCGGATGAAGGAGTTATGATCGTTTTCGTGCGGCCCTCCCATGCAGTGTTGTCACATGGATTGTTTGACAGCCAGTGTGTCCTTTGACAGGCCATTTGAGGCAGATAGGGTTGTAAAAGTCCAAATTTAGCACTAAGTAAGGTGGAATATCCATTGGTATAGGCCTTTGGGCTCACCACTAACCGTGGGGATGGCCACAAGGTGTACCAAAGGGAGCTTGTTGAATATTGGGGAAAATATGGCTAAGGATGGTGCCACGGGCACTGTTGACGGGTCGTGTGGAGTAAGATGGACCATCTCACTTGGAAATGTGGTGGCATACAACATTTTCTTTTCTATGTGAGGTTGGATGGACTAGTACACGGTCTGTGTAATGCCACACAGTCCATGAAGCGGTCCTCCAAGTGATTAAACATCAATTTTTTTTCCAAGTTTCCCAACATCCATTTTTTTCACTAAGGAACTTCACCCCGGCACTCCACATTACCCATGGAGTGCCACGGCTAGTGAAGTCTCTAGTAAAATGACACTTTGCAAATTTTTGAATTCGTTCACTTATGGCGCCTCCGTAAATTTTAATTACTCTAATGCCCTTTTTAGACTTCCAATGTTATCTTAACCTTCCTAAAATACCTAAACAATATTTCAAAAGGATCACACTCATTACTCTCATCTCAAATACACTCTCAATTCTCTAAAAAGCCTCCATCAATCCCTAATTCAATTTCAAAGAAACCCAAGAACAAGATTGGATTCAAAGACAATTTCCAAGCATTCATTCTTCCTAATCTCAATTCTAAGCAACTCTAGACCTAAGGTATGTGGGTTTGTTTCATGGGTTACATTTACCCATGATATCCAATCTTCCTTTTTCATAAATTACATGAATTAAAGTGAGTTTACAAATGGGTTTACTAGTATGAACATATTTATGAACTATGTTAAAGCTATGTAAAGTTATGACTATTTTGCTATCTTGTGAGCTATATATCTTTGATCTATTGTAAGTTTGATGAGGGCTTTTAGTGTGAATGTCTTGGGGGTGTTGCAAGGTGTTGATTTATGGTTTTAAAATATATTTTATTGCATAATTTCACCTCTAAATTGCAAGGTCATTTACCCCCCCTATATACCCCCAAAGTGTTGATAAAATATCTGATTATTATTTCTTGAGGAATTGAAGGTCCTAAGCATGAGATATGGTATGAATGATATAGTGATGATAAAATGAGCTTATATATATAATTATTCCTATATGAAGTGTTGCATTAGACTATATGACAAATCCTGTGTAAAGTGTAGAACTCGACCATGCCTAATTTGTGGGGTCTAAGCATCTGGATAACCTAGTGAAGGGTTTGTACTTCTCCACCTAGTGATGGGGCAGCATCATCACTAACCTAGACAGGGGTTAGTAATCATCAACCTATATGAGGGTTAGTACTTATCCACCTTGGTGCTAAGATGGCATTATCAGCAACCTAGATGAAGGTTAGTACTCATCCACCTAAGTGATGGGGTGGCATCATCACTAACCTACCAAAGGGATGTACATTTCGAAATCTCGCTTGGTCTCTTCTTCATATATGATATCCTATACAAGCATGAGTTACTTAAGCATGTTTTACTTAAGCATTGATCATACATGATATATTGTATATTATGTATGTTGCTTAATATCGTGCATTTTGACTACGATGCCTAATTCTTGTTGCATTGCATCCTATATACTTAGTATATTCAAAAGCACTAACATATACTCTTGCTTATATGATATCACCATGTAGGAACCGGTGCTCAAGTTGATCATCCTCCTCCTCCACGGGGCTAGTTGGTGTTATTCCAAGTTTGTTGATGAGTCCTCCATTTCGGAGACCTTAGTCTATGTTGCTATTTTCTATGCATTGAGACACTATCTTATGTTCTACTGACCATGAGGGTGAGCCTAGTAGATTTGTCTTGTCCCTCGCTCTATCTATATATTTAGAGGTGTTTGTTGGACGAGTTGTGTATTTATGATATGTACTATGACTCTTTGTCTTTGATGTTGATATTTTGACAAGCTATCCCTTATCTCCTTGTTCCTTTTTCATACTTTATGCCTTTTATATGCTTCTATGACCAAGTATATATAATGACAAGTTAAGAGGCTTGATTGGGGTTCCTTCGGGTTCCCTATTCACCATGTCACTTCAAGGCCCTAGGCTTGGGACATGACAAACTTGGTATTAGAGAACTAGGTTGATAGATCCTCGGACTCCAACACACTACATCAATTAGAGTCCTATTCACGATTGTAAAGCGCACCATGACTATGAGTAGGAGGCTATGAGACATTTTAGAAAATATTACCTTTCTTCATATTCTAAGTCGTGCTATAGTGTTGTTGTAAGTTCTTCCTCCATAATAATTATTCTTTGCTATGCTATATCATGCCAAACACTCGAGGAAAAAGGGCCCAAACTCTTAAGGAGCAACTTACCAATAGTGAGCTTGGGGATGCTCTAACTATGCTTACCCAAATTATGGCCAATCAAGTCAACAAAGAGGTCCAAGCCCCTTATGCTACTACCTAGGGAGCTAGGGTGAGAGACTTCATGAGGATAAATCCTCCGGTTATCTATGGGTAAAAGGTGGAGGAAGACCTACAAGAGTTCATTAATTAGGTCTATAAAATCCTGAATATCATTGATGTTGGATCGAATGAAAAGGCGGAGTTTGCGACATACTTACTCAATAGGGTAACCCAAATTTAGTACGATCAATAGAAGCAGGAGAAGGGAAATGGTTATGTGATACTTTTGGAAGAGTTCAAATTGGTTTTCCTCGATCAATTTTTCCCTCTTTAGCTTAGGGAAGCAAAGTTGGTGGAGTTTATGAACTTGAAACAAGGTATTATGAGTGTGAGGGAGTATGCCCTCAAGTTTAATCAACTTTCAAAGTATGCTCCTTATTTGGTGGTCGATCCTAGATCCAGGATGAATAAGTTTGTGATGGGGATCTCTGATTTGGTGAGTGAAGAATACATGTCCTCTTTGCTAATTGGTGAAATAGACTTGTACCAGTTGATGACATATGCTGAATAAATGGAGGAGGAGAAATTAAGGAAGATAAGAGATCATGAGGCCAAGAGGTCCCGTTTTGAGGGTAAGTTCCAAAAGAGTGGCTGGTGTCATCGTGGCCAAGGGTCTTCTCATGATTCTAAGGTGGGGTTTGCTAATGATTTCCCAAGGGGCCGAGGTGTTGAAGGTGTGCCCCCGAATATTTGGTGTCCAAGTGTGGTAAGGGTCATAGTGGCCTATGCTTGAGGGGCACTAACACTTGTTTTAGTTATGGGTAGATGGGTTACAAAAAGTTTGAATGCCCTCATTATCTCAACAAGGGTAAAGGTGGTAAAGTTGATAGAGGGGGTTCTCCAAGGCGTAATCATTTCTATGCTCTTCAAGGGAGGCAAGAAGTGCCCGATATTATTACCAATAATTTGAAGTTTCCTTGGCTTTGATGTGTGTGCATTGTTGGGGCCAGTGTGCCATTGTTTCTCTCTTTATTCTTTTTGGCTACTAGAAAGTCTATAAGTGTTAATCCATGTCTATCTTGCATTAGGTATTGCCTTTTGACTTATTAGAGTTGGGGTGGTATTGTATGATGTTATACTTGGGATGGAATAGTTGTATGCATGTTGTCTCTTCATGGAGTTTGGTTGATGCATGCATTGGCTATGTTTACGGGTCTCTACAATCGAGTCTTAAAGCCCTACCTTTATATGTTCGTAGTGGTCTCTACTAATGAGATAATGAATTGTGTAGATCTTGTGAATTATTTAGGGGTAGTATTACGAGTCTTGGAGGATGAGAGGTTTTTTACTAAAAGATGATAATTATGCTTTGTAAATAACAAGAAGATGGTTAGAATTCTTTAAGCATTATGATATGAGTGTGCTTTAGTTCTTTTTCGATAAGGCTAATGTTGTGTTTGGTGCTCTAAGTAGGTTGACTATGGGTAGGTTAGCATATAAGGATAATGGTGTCAAAGAGGAGACTAGTGGGGTCCATCGATTAGCTAGTTTGGAAGTAGGATGAGGGAAGTCGGGAATGAAAGTATAGTATACTTGGTGATTCCAAATCTTCTCAGGTTAAGAGAACAAGTTAGGCAAGGCCTTGATTCTGCCTTGTTAGAGTTGGAAGTTTTGGGTGAGAAAATAATAGAGTAGAGGTTGTCTCCCACGGGAGAGATGGTGGTTGTGGTACCAAGTGGACTAGGTGTTTTTAAGGTTGACAATTGAGTTGAGGATTGTGAGTCCTTATAGAGTGTAGAGAGAGGTTGGTAAGGTTGCATAAGTTTAGGATTTCCTATGGATGTAGATTGGTTCATCCGGTTCTTCATGCTTATAGGTGGATAAGATGTATTGGTGACTCTAGTGCTATAGCACTCCTTGAAATTGTGGGTGATGTGGAGGACAAGTTGGCTTAAAGGAAGGTTTCGGTGGAGGTGTTGGATGATTGAGTGGAAAAATTGGTTAATGAGAATATGGTGTTTGTCAAGGCCCCTTTGGAAGAGTCGTCCATTCATATGTGTTTCCCGGGGAGCTAGTGAGGGCATGGAGAAGAAATACCATATCTCTTTCATTCTATTCAAGCTTCTAATGACATGTCAAGTCCTTTTTTATTAATTTTGAGTCTCAAGTTTTGGCACTTATGTCATTGCACATTCATGTTCATGTTAATAAGATTATAAGAATTTTGATGTACATATTGAAATTTCCTTGGAAGTCATGTTTATATGCATTGTTGCATTCATGTTTGGGCTAAAGTCTTCATGACTACTTTCCTTCTGTACGTTTCTTTGACATTTGGGAACGAATGTTCCCAAGGGGGAGATATTATGATACCTGTAACATTATGCTCTTGTATATCTATGTTTCAAGCCTCATTTGGTTAAGTTAGGGGTGTACTAGATTCTTGGGAGACTCCTAGTACCTAGACGAGTTCAAGACTTACCTCCAAGTTGAGTTTTGGGTATTGTTTCATACAAGGGTCAATTTTAAACTAGAATAAATCTTAGAACATTTGGAACTAGGTGGCACATGATATGTCAAATGAAAGCCCTTTGAGTTAGCTTCACAATGCACTTGGTTTCACCTCATTTCTTGGTTGGATGAAGGAGATATGATCGTTTTTGTGAGACCCTCCCATGCAGTGTTGTCACACGGACTGTTTGATGGCCAGTGTGGCTTTTGACAGGCCATTTGGAGTAGGTGAGCTGGAAAAAAAGCCATTTTTGGCACCAAAGAAGGTGGCACGGCTAGTTGTATGGGTCGTGTGGCTCAGCACTGACCGTAGGGATGGCCACAAGGTGTGCCAAAGGTAGCTTGTTGAAAATTGAAGAAAATGTGACTAAAGATGGTGCCACGAGCACTATTGGTGGGTCGTGTGGAGTGGGACAGCCCATGGCACTTGGACGTGTGGTGGACTGTAACATTTGTTTTCTAAGTGAGATGGGAGGGACCAGTACAAGGTCCGTGCAATGCCACTCAGTCCGTGAAGCAGTCCGTCAAAGTGACAAAATGTCAAATTATTTTTTCCAAGTTTCCCAACCTCTATTTTTTTCACTAAGGCACTTCACACTGACACTCCACATAACCCGTGGAGTGCCACATGGCCAGTGAAGTCTCCAGTGAGATGACACTTTGCAAATATTTCCATTCGTTCACTTATGGCGTCTCCATAAATTTTAATTATTCTAATGCCCTTTTTAGAATTCCAATGCTATCTTAACCTTCCTAAAAGACCTAAAAAATATTTCAAGAGGATCAAATTCATTACTCTCATCTCAAATACACTCTCAATTTTCTCAAAATCCTTCATCATGCCCCAATTCAATTTCAAGAAAACACAAGAACAAGATTTGATTCAAAGATCATTTCAAAGCCTTCATTCAAACTCTAGACCTAAGGTATGTGGGTTTCCTTCATGGGTTCCTTTCACCTATGATACCCAAGATTCCTTTTTCTAAAATTTCATGATTTAAAGTTGAGTTTAAATGGGTTTTCTAGTATGAACATGTTTATGAACTATGTTAAAGCTATGTAAAGTTGTGACTATTTTGCTATGTTTTAAGCTATATATCTTGGATCTATTGTAAGTTTTGATGAGGGGTTTTGATGTGAATATCTTGGGGCTATTACAAGGTGTTGATTTATGATTTTAAAATATATGTTCTTGCATGATTTCATCTCTACATTGCATGGCCTTTTACCCCCACTACACCCCCCCCCCCAAAAGTGTTTGATAAAATGTTCGGTTATGGTTTCTTGAAGAATTGAAGGTTCTAAGCATGAGATATGATATGAATGATTTTATAATGATAAAATGATCTTATTCATATGATTATTCCTATATTAAGTGTTGCATTAGACCATATGATGAATCCTATGTAAAGTGTAGAACTCGACCAAGCCCAATCCGGGGGGGTCTAAGCACCTGGATAACCTAGTGAAGTATTTGTACTTCTCCACCTAGTGATGGGGTGGAATCATCACCAACCTATATGGGGGTTAGTACTCATCAACCTAGATGAGGTTTAGTACTCATCCACCTTGGTGACGGGGCAGCATTATTACTAACCTATATGAGGGTTAGTACTCATCCACCTAAGTGATGGGGCGGCATCATCCTTAACCCACCAAAGGATTGTACATTTCGAAATCTAGCTTGGTAACTTCTTCACATATGATATCCTATACAAGCATGAGTTACTTGAGCATGTTGTAGTTATGTATTGATCATATATGGCATATTGTATATTATGTTTATTGCTTAATATCGTGCATTTTGACTATGATGCCTAATTCTTGTTGCATTGCATCCGACATACTTAGTATATTCAAATGTACTAATGTATACTCTTGCCTACATGATATCACCATGTAGGAACCAGTGCTCAAGTTGATCATCCTCCTCCTCCACGTGGCTAGTCGGTGTTATTCCAAGATTGCTGGTAAGTCCTCTATTTTGGGGACCTTAGTCTATGCTGCTATTTTCTATGTATTGAGACACTATCTTATGTTTTATTGACCATTAGGCTGAGCCCGATAGCTTTGTCTTGTCCCCCGCTCTATCTATGTATTTAAAGGTATTTGTTGGATGAGTTGTGTATTTATGATATGAGATATGACTCCTTGTCCTTGATGTTGATGTTTTGACAAGCTATCCCTTAGCTCCTTGTTCCTTTTCCTTACTTTATGCCTTTTATATGCTTCTGCGACCAAGGATGTGTAATGATAAGTTAAGAGGCTTGATTGGGGTTCCTTCGGGTTTCCTATTCATCATGTCACGTCTAGGCCCTCGACTTGGGACGTGCGACAAGAATACTCCACAAAATTATTCCAAGCATGAAATTTCATGAATCCTAAATTCTTTTAATAAAATTATGATTGAACGTTTATAAACATTCCAAGCTTTAAGTAGGACTTTTTGACATTTAAAAAAATTCAAAGCTTAAAATTATGTTATTGTAAATAATAATTACAATGTTTAGAAGAGAAAAAAGAATTCTCGCATGGTCAACTATAGAGAGAAGAAACATAAAAATAAGAGTTTAAGTAGGGTTACCTTTACACCATTTTCTACTTCAAAAATAAAACAAAGAATTTTGAGTGAGCAAAGGTTGGAAAATAATCCATTAGTCAAACCTATATTTTAACCTTGAATGCCCTTAGTTGAAATCCAAATTTTACCCATCGAAAGTATGAATAATGTGACCCCATTTGATTATGTATAGAATCGTGAATTGATAAAACATAAGCTTATTTTGCTAGCAGCACTCCCCAAGATGCTATTCGGCCAGGGGAAAGTTTTCTTTTCCCATTTCGTCTGGAATGGGTAGATAGGGGAGGGGTGGAGATAAAAAGGGCAAGCTAGGACAAAGAATATCATCTTTTTTATCCACCAACAAGTTTACACGCATAATGAGTTTTCTACAATATTTGGAATTTCATATAGTGATGGTGATGCAATCAAACTCAAGTCTAAAGTTGCTTGCTTTGAGGATTTTCTTCTATGTGTGGGTTGTCTGAATTCATTAATGTTCTTTCAGATTTTATTTGGTTCTTCTATTTACACTTGATTATAGTTTTCATAGTGAAATTAGAATTATGTATTGCCTCGGAAGTAAAAATAAGGCAAACCTAATGCACTAAAGCTCCTGCTATACACAGGGTCTGCAGAAGGTCTGACAACAAAGATCTATTGTATATAGATTTACCTTGTATTTTTGCTAAAGCCTATTTCCAAAACTCGAACTCGAGACCTCCTGGTCACATTATAGCAATTTTACCAGTTACTTCAAGTGAAATTTAAAATAAACTATCCCCATTTAAGATTTGCATTTGAGATATGCTGACCAGATCTGAGATCTTTGATTACCATATATGCAACACTTGCCTAATGAACAATATAAAAGTAAAAATATAGATCCCAATGAATAGAAAAAGGAAAAAATATATATTGAAAAGTAAACTTTCTCTCTAACCATTATACTTTAAATCTTTCCTCATGTGCTTAAGGACTTTCCAAGTAATCTTTTTTCATCATATCAATGGCAAACTTGTTAGAACCCCCATCAAGTTTTATTTGTTTCTTTAAAGCACGTGTTCATAGATGCTGAAAATGTTACAGGGCTTTATGTTGCAGACTGTATTTTGCAACTATTCTCGTGCAGATTATGTAAATGTCAGCCTTGGAACCTCTCAATAATTTTACCACTCATAAAAGAGTGGATTCGATGTAACACACTTTGAATCAAGTCACTACAGATAGGTTGTTGTTGTATCAAGGTTTCTCTTTTCTCAGTTGTAAATTGTTATCAAATGGCTTTCACTAAAGAGAGACAGATCATTGATGTTGCATTAATAGCTAGTGAATGCATAGGCATAAGATTAAAGAATTGAGATACATATGTATCATACAAGTTGGATATCCAAAAAATCTTATGACCATGTAAATATGTCTAATCTATTACATATATTGAGCCAAATGGGATTTGGCAACAAGTAGCTGAAATGGATAGAAGTATATGAAAGAAAGTTATATTTTCAGTCCTTGTGATTGGAGAACCAGTTGTCTTCTTTATCTTAGAAAAAAGATTGAGACAAGGGGACCCTTTATCTCTTTTCCTCTTTATTTTGGCAATGGAAGATTTTGATAGTATGATGAGAATAGCAACAAAATACATATAGATCAAAGACTTTAATATAGGGGACATATCAGCAAAAATAAAAGAAATCAATCCCTTACTATATGCAAATGATACCATCATCATGTAAAGATGAATAAATAAATTTTATCAGATTGATTTTGAACCTTTTGAAGCAGTATTAGGCCTATATGTTAACAGGGCAAAAGTAGCTTGATTCCTGGTAAATATATACCCCAAATTAAGGGTTTGGCAAACATTGAAGGATTGCCAACCACTTATTTGGGTATGCCTTTAGGGAGCAAACATAAAGCATGGTATATTTGGGATAAGATTCTAGAAAAGACAAAGGAAGCTCACAAGATGGAAAACACAAGATCTCTCATCGAGAGGCAAAGTGATTTTGATTAACTCTTTGTTGGACTCCTTGCCCACTTATGTTCTGTCCTTATTCCTAATACTTTCTGAAGTTCTCAAGAAACTAGCCAAGCTTAGAAGGAACTTTCTTTGGCAAGGAGGGTAAGAAGGAAAGGGTTACTATCTAGTGAAGTGGAATACTATAATACTAAGCAAAGAAAAAGGTGGCCTGGGTATTAGAAATCTAAAAGTCCAAAATAGAAGTCATTTAATGAAATAGCTATGAAGATATATCATTGAGTATAAGGATATCTAGAAAGAGTTTATCACAACAAAATATGGGGAGTAAAATCAAAGATACATAGAGACAGTTGCAACACCACATGCATGGGGAGTATGGAGAATAATAAGAGCATTCTAGAGAATTATGGAAGAAAACATGATTTTTCAAAAGGGGGTGTGGCAACAGTTTCAAATTTTGGATAGATAGTTAGATTGATCAAACCTCTTTGAGTGAATCATTTCTAGACGTCTTTTCCATTTGCGCTAATCTTGATGCCAAGGTCAGTGATTGCTAGGCTACACAAGGATGGAACTTATCCTTCAAAAACCTTTTGAATGGTTGGGAAATAAAGAGAATAGCGTCACTATTCAAAAAATTAAAGGGTATTATAGCCTTGACATAAATGCAACAGATAGGGTTATTTAGAAACAGAACAAGGAGGCAAAGTTCATAATTAGTAGCACCTATAAGAGAGAGAGACACAAGGGATATAGAATTTCTGGGAATAATTTGCTTAAATTGCCTTGCAAGTTATTTTTCTAAGCTCTTATTTACTTCTAGAAGTACGTATGAATCTATTGTATACATTGCATTTGGGCTGATCAACATATGTGAAGATTTAGATAAGCTATTTTTTCTGAGAATAAGGTGTTATTATCTGGTAATTGCTATATGAATTTCCTACCCTAAATAAATATATTTAGTAGGATTCGTAATTTTTCATGTCTTGTAAAGCTGATAATAAGTCGAGCCATTCAATGGGAATTTACAGAAGTTGTTATGTAAAGATTACAAAAGAAAGTGCCAAATTTTATTATTTCTCCATTTTATTTGAAAGTTACTTTATGAATCATCTAGAGTTAGTTAAGTATCTTTATTTCTAACGGATGAAACAAAAAAATTATTTGTCTCCCTTACAAACCATTTTGCTCACCCTTTCTATGCTATTATGCATGTATTTGGATTTCAACTCTGAAAACTGAGTTGATTACTTGATTACCGTTGTTTTCACAGTTATAGTCCTCCAACTAATGTTTCGGCCTTGTATATGGTGGGCATTATTATCTTTTTTTTACTCATTATGATTTATGTTACATTATTGCATCTTACTTATACTCAATATATTCTATAGTACTAACCGTACACTTTTTGCCATAAATTTTCTTATAATATAGGTGCAGGTTCTCCTTTTTATGTTTACGGTTAGTATTAGCTTTATTGCTATGTCTTATTGGAGTTCTCATGGTTCCAAGACAAACTTATTATCACGATCTGAGACTACCCCTAGCTGTAACACTGTCATGACCCAAAATGGGCTATGAGTGGTACCCACATCTAACCTCCTAAGTAGACGAACCAATGATACAAATACCAAGCTATTACCATGACCCAAACCTAAGGCCAAGATATGACACGGCGAATGAGAAGTCCGAAGATAACCCAAAAAAGCCTCTTGATCGTAATATTCACACATTCTTGGTTGTGAAAGTCAAATAAACATAAACAAAATTCAAGTACAAAAAGAGGAAACGGGACTAAGAGAAGTCTTTGATAATCACAAAAGCGTAAAGAGTCGAGCTCAAATCATATACATACATAGTATCCACAAACACCTCTACTTAGAATGGAGCGGGGGCCAAGATACTTCCCGTGATCACCCTCATAATGAATAAAAAATAAGTATCAGACAAAAAAAGGTAGTCTTAACATAACATGAATAATATAGATGTTGTCCTCGGAGTTGAGGACTCACCAAAGCTTTCTTAAAGAATCGAGCTAGCCACGAGGTGGAGAATGGTCAAAAGGAGCTTTTGTTCCTACATGGTGATATCATGTACACATAGAATTTGCATTAGCACATTTGAATGTACTAAGTACGCGTGATGCAATGCAACAATGGTATAAACTATCATATTCGAAATGAATACATATAAGCAATGGATGTAATCTCAATATGATATGTATGAATAATGCTTGTACTGAAAAATTTATGTAAATTAATTAACTTTCATAATATATATAGTTCATATGTGCGAGGGGACCTTAACTGACATAAGTAAGACCAAACGAGCTATAACTTAGAATTCGATGATTACCCCTCATCGATAAAGAGGTGGTCTACCTACCAAGGTAAAGCATACGTGACCTTATGGGAACATGACCCAATTTCATATAAAGCAACCCTCCTTAAGGGAACAAGACCCAATATCAGAAAGGATTTCATGATAAAGTGCACTAAATGGATCCACTAGTATAGCAAGGGTAAAGTATAACCCTATGTTAGCATATAGTTTGAGGAAAAAAGAGTATGGACCCTTGAAGATAGTCCACGCTGACATCCAATCTACTAGTGCTAAGTTTAATTCCATATAATACTTGAAATAATCATAAGTTTAATAACTTGCAAGAAACATGAAACCTAACATGAGTTGCTATTAAACATGTAAACCTCTAATGGTGATCCTAACTTAAAACATGAGAGTAAGTAATAATGAACCCTTGCATTAACATGAACAGCTCAAGAGAGGTAAAAATCTTGAAATAGGGCATAACTTGATACTTATAAAATCATAGATAATTTTATGAATTCAATACATGCTTGAATGCCTTTTATCATTGTGAAGTCATTTGACTTGTAAATCATGTAAATAAATTGAGAATTGTTGACATGTAATTTTATCAAAGACATGATGGGTTCATAATACTTGTTCAAAATTATACAACTCAGGAGTGTAACAAGAAGAGTAAAATCAATTAAGAATCAACCCACCAATATTGATATAAAACCCCAATTTGGTTATCATAAAATCCATATCAAACATTCACAATAGTTCATAATTTTCATAACTCAATTCATGCATAATCTCACTAGACATAGGTCAACTAATAGTATAAACTTAAAATAAATATCCAGGCATAAATAACAAACATGATAAAACCCCAACATAATTTATGTTCATATTTCATAATAAAAGATACCCATAAATAGTACATCTTGAAATCATGTGATTTTAATAAAAAGAAAATGTTGGGCTCCATGTGTAAAAGGACCCATGGATGAAGACCACATACCTCAAACTTGGATTTTCTTGAAATAATCTTGAAGCAGACTTGATGTTTGTTGTGGGGTCTTGAAATCCAGAACTTGTTCTTGAGTTTCCATGAAATTTTATTAGGGCTTTGGTAGAAATTCTTGAGAGAATTTGAGAGTATTTTCAAATTGAGAGGAATAAATTAGATAATTAGGAATAGGGTTTAGGTCTTTGGGGAGTGTTAAGATGGCATCGGAAGTCCAAAAATTCATTAGAATAAATTAATTTTATGAAAATGCAATTAATGAAATAGAGAGAAAAATGACAAAGTGTCACTACACTTGAGGCCTCACGGCCCATGTGGAACTCCATGGTTCGTGTAGGTTTCCCGTCAGACTATGCTTAGGCAAAATCTGGAAATTAGAATTTGACTTCAACATTTAGAAAAATTTGTACTCCGGAAGTCCCACAGAGGGCTTCATGGCCCATACCACACCACACGCGTGTGGCTAGTCATGGAACATTACTTGGCAAAACAAAATGGCCATTTAAGGCCCAAGGCTATCCCCATTGTTCGTGTAAAGCCACACGACCCATATAGGTATCCGTGTGTCTTGCCTTAGAGAAATGGTAACAATACAACACAAGAGTTCTTTACGAAAATGGGCATAGCGTCTTCATCCAAACTCCAAATGAGGTTAACTAAGTGCATTGAAAGCTAACTCAAAGAGCTTTCACATGACATATCATACGTCATCAACTTCTTTTTGTGCTAAAAGTTATGATCATTTAAAAGTTGACCCTTCTACCGAATCATATGAAGAACTTTTCTAAAGAAATGAATGTGAGCTTGACTTGATGTAGGAGACCCATGATAGCCTTAGACAACATAAATAAGATTGAATTGAGGGCTTGAAAGAACTTAGCTTGAGCTTGAAGGTTCCATGGGAATCCTCCAATTAGAGTTTGAAAAGAGGATTCGGAAAGCGTTTAAGCGAGTGAATGAAAAGATAAGTTTTGAATAAGAACAAATAGAATGAAGGAGTTTAAATTGATTTTGGGGTCACATATAGGGGTCACATAGACCATGGAGGCTTCCATAAGGTGTCATCTTAGCCTAAAACTTTTTGAAACTAAACTTCAAGCATCATAAAGCTATAAAAAAATTCGAGTCCTTATATCATCTCCCCCTTGGGAACATTCGTCCTTGAATATAGAAGGACTAGGCTTGAAAGACTTGACTTGAAACACAAAACTTCTAATCATAAGATTCAACGCATAGTTTACTAGTTGAAAATCATGAAGTAGTTAAAACTCATGCCAAAATGTATTCATTCAAAACATCATATAAATCATTTTAATGCACATATAAGCATATCATTCCATGAGACTCAAAAATTGAAAGGATTAGGACTGCTTGGGAAAAGAAAGAACCTAGTACCTTAGACTTAAGTAGGTTAGAAAAAGATAGGGATGTCGCTTCATCATGTTTGCCTCGATCTCCTAAATGGCACTTTCAACTTGATGATTCCTCCAAAGGGCTTTCACGAATGCCACATCTTTGTTTATTAACCTCTTCACTAGCTTGTTCAATATTTCCACCGGGACCTCTTTATAGGTCAAGTTTTCCCCCATAACACCCACTACCTCTAAGGGCACTATAGCACTTGGGTCACCGAACATTCTTCAACATAGATACATGGAAGACCGGATGGATCATACTCATATCCTTAGGCAATTCTAATTCATAGGTAACCTTACCAACTTTCCTCAAAATTCTACGGCATCCTATAAACCTTGGGCTCCATTGCCCTCCTTGCCAAACTGTACAAAACTCTCCATGAGTAAGACCTTCAAAGACCAATCATCTCCAGTTACCTCAAGATCTCTTCTTCCCATATTGGAGTAGAATCCTTTCCTACTTTGATCCATTTTCAACTTCTTCCCTTATAAGACTCACTTTCCCCATGGCATCCATTACTAAGTTCGATCCAATTAAAGCCATCTCATCAACCTCACCACGATACCTTCCTAAAACCCCTATACACCTTTGTAAATCCTGGATGAATAAAATAGGATGATTTATATGCATTTTTAAAAATCAAGTCCTATAAGTCATCAACACTAGGCACACACAACCTATCTTGGTATCTAAGGGCATCATCTCCCCCTTGGGAGAAAATCTCTATTTTACCATCCTTTACCAAGGCCTTCAACTCTAGTAAGGCGGGATCAAGGTCTTGTTTTGATTTGACTTCCTCAATCAAAAGAAGATTTGGAACCACCAACAGCCACTACACCACCATTTTCAACCTCATTCAACCAAAATTCACATTTCTCATATTTAGCAAACAACCTCTTATCCTTCAAAATTGCAACAACACTCTCAAGTGATTCATATGATCCTCTTACTTTAGGAATAATTCAAATATCATCAATAAAGACCACCACAAAAATATCAAGTTAGGGTTTAAAGACCCTATTACGTTATCGGTAATCAATACACATTCTAAGAGAACCATCCTTTTTCTTCACAAACAACACTGGTGTATCCCAAGGTGACTTGCTAGACCTTATGAAACCCTTCTCCAATAAATTCCTCAATTGATCCTTCAACTCTGCTGGAGCCATATGGTAAAGAGGAATGGAAATGGGTTGTGCATCAGGAAGGAGGTTATACCAAAGTCTGTTTCCTTTATGGGAGAAAAACCAGGAAGTACATCAGGAAAGACATCAAGAAACTCATTGACCATCGAAACCATCTCAATAAGAAGGACTTTAGAGTTAACATCTCTAACCGTTACAAGATGGCAAATACAATCCTTAAAAATCAACTTTGGGACTTTAGACAAGAAATAAATCTACCCTTGACTATCACATCATGACTATTCCACTCAAGGATGGGATCATTAGGAAATTGGAATCTCACCCTATGGGTCCTACCAGCAATGGGAGCATAATATGCATGTAGCCAATCCATCCTAGGAATAATATCAAAATCTACCATGTCAAGTCCAATAAAATCACAAGACATGAATTTATGCAATATAGATAGAGGACAATTTCTATAGAATGTTTAGCAACAATGGACTCACCAATGGGGGTAGACTCGGCATAAGGTTCACACAGAAATTTGGGACACACATGAATCTTTTTAGCAGCAAAAGGAGTAAAGAAAGAAAGAGTGGCACCCAGATCTACCAATACATACATATCATAATAAAAAAACCCTTAGCATACCTGTAAAGCACCATACCAAGTCTAGTGACCCCTGGAAGGGTATGGTTGAGAACGTCAATGGTCATCCTCATAATTCTTAGTAACCCATGGACAATGTGTCAACTTATGATCTTTTGTACCACACTCGAAACATGCACTCGAACTAGCCAAACAATCTCCCAGATGGTGCATTCCACATTTGTGGCATGTAGGGAAAGCTTGAACACCAACATCCTTGCCTTTCCTTTGAGTATATAGATAATAAACAATCTTGTAGTCCATTTTACCACACCAAAAGTATGCACCTGTGTTTCTCCTACACGTGCCACTATGGTTTTTCCCATATTTTGGGCAACTAGGATGAGTCATTCCACCATTGTAACCTTCAAATAAGACCCTTATTCTTCCTTCTTATGAGGCCACCAGTCAATCTCTCATCTTATACCCAACACCGCCACACTTGAAACAACCCCCAATGGCCACCAAACATTTCCCTTGATGCTTCTTACCACACCCTTGACAAATGACGAAATGGATCCTTTCCTCTTAGTACTTAGGCACCGGTAGTCTAGTAAAAGATGAAGCACCCTTAACTTGGGCTCTCTTAGCCTTTGGGGTCCCTAAGCGTAAATGGAAAAAGGGACTAAGGAAAGTCTTTGATAATCTCAAAAGCATAAAAAAGTCAAGCTCAAATCATATACATATATAGTATCCAACAAACACCAATACTTTGAATGGAGTGGGGGACAAGACATTTCCCAAGCTCACCCTCATAAGAATAATAATAATTATCTGACAAAAAAAGGTAGTATCAACATAACATGAATAATATAGATGTTGTCCTTGGAGTTAAGGACTCACCAAAACTTTCTTCAAGAATCGTGCTAGCCACGAGGTGGAGGACGGTCAAAAGGAGTTTCGGTTCCTATATGGTGATATCATGTAGGCATAGAATATGCATTTATATGTTTGAATGTACTATATATGTAGGATACAATGCAATAATAATATAAGTCATCATATTTGAACTGTATACATATAAGCAATAGATGTAATCTTAATATGACATGTATGAACAACGCTTGTAGTGAAACATGTACGTAAATCAATTAACTTGCATAATATATATAGTGCATGTATGGGAGGAGACATTAACTAACATGAGTAAGAACAAGCGAGCAATAACTTGGAATCTCGATAAATACCCCTCATCGGTAAAGAGGTGGTCTACTTACCAATGTAAATCATACTTTATCTTATGAGAACATAACCCATTTCATATGAAACAAACCTCCTTATGGGAACATGACCCAATTTCATAAAGGATTTCATGATAAAGTTCACTAAATGGATCCATTAGTCTAGCAAGGGTAAAGTATAATCCTATGTTGGTACATAGTTTGAGGAAAGGAGTATGGACCCTTGAAGATAGTCCACCTGACATCCAATCTATCAGTGCTAAGTGTAATCCCACAAAATACTTAAAATAATCATAAGTTTAATAATTTGCAAGAAACATGAAATATGACATGAGTAGCTCTTAAACATGTAGACCTCTAATGGTGAGCCTAACTTGAAACATGAGAGAAAGTAGTAATGAACCCTTGCATTAACATGAATGGTTCACGAGTGGTAAAAATCTTGAAATAGGATATAACTTGATACTTGTAATATCAAAGATAATTTCATGAATTCATTACATGCTTGAAAGCTCTTAATCATCATGAAGTTATTTGACTTGTAAATCATGTAAACAACTTGAGAATTTTTGACATATTATTTTATCAAATATATGGTTGATTCATGATACTTGTTCAAGACTATGCAACTCAAGAGTATAACAAGAAGAGTAAAATCAATTAAAGTTCAATCTATCAATATTTTAATAAAACCCTAATTTGGGTATCATGAAATCCATATCAAACATTCATAATAGTTCATAGTTTTCATAGCTCAATTCGTGCATAATCTCAATAGACATAGGTCAACTCATAGTATAAACTTAAAATAGATATTCACGCATAAACAACAATACTTGATAAAACCCCAACATAATTTATGCTAATATTTCATAATAAAAGATACTCATAAATAGTACATCTTGAAATCATGCAATTTTAATAAAAACATAAGGTTGGGCTCCATGTGTGAAAGCACTCATGGATGAAGACCATATACCTCAAACTTGGATTTTCTTGAAATAAGATTGAAGGAGACTTGATTCTTAGTGTGGGGTCTTGAAATCCAAAACTTGTTCTTGAGTTTCCTTGAAATTTTATTAGGGCTTTGGTAGAAGTTCTTGAGAGAATTTGAGAGTGCTTTCAAATTGAGAGGAATGAATTAGATATTTAGGAATAGGGTTTAAGTCTTTAGGAAGTGTTAAGATGGCATAGGAAGTTTCAAAAAGTCATTAGAATAAATTAATTTTATGAAAACGTCATTAATGAAATGGAGAGAAAAATGACCAAGTGTCATTACACTTGAGGGCTCACGGCCCGTGTGACACTCCATGGTTCATGTGGAGTGCCCATGAGACTACACTTAGGCAAAAATCTGGAAATTGAAACTTGACTTCAACACTTAGAAATATTTTCACTTTGTAAGTCCTATGGAGAGCCTCATGGCCCGTACCATACCACACAGTTCATGTGGTTGGTCGTGGCGCATTATTTGGCCAAATAAACAGCCGTTTCAGGCCCAATGAAGTTCCCAAGGTTTGTGTAAAGCCACATGTCCCATATAGGTGCCCATATGGCTTGCCTTAGGGAAATGGTGACAACACAACACAAGAAGGCTTTACGAAAATGGGCATAACTTCTTCATTCGAACTCGAAATGAGATGAAACCGAGTGCATTGGAAAGAAAACTCAAAGAGATTTCATTTGGTATGTCATGGGTCATCCAGTTCTTCGTATGTTAAAAGTTATTATCATTTAAAGTTGACCCTTATATCGAATTATATGAAAAACTTAGCCAAAGGAATGAATTTGAGCTTGGCTTGATGTAGAAGACTCATGATAGCCTTAGACAATATAAATAAGATTGTATTGAGGGCTTGAGAGTGAACTTAACTTGAGCTCGAAGGTTCGATGGGAATCTTCGATTACAATTCGCAAAGAGGATTCAAAAAGCATTTGAGCAAGTGAATGAGGAGATAAGTATTTTGAATAAGAATGAATAGTAATGAAGGAGTTTAAACTGATTTGGGGATCCCATATAGAGGTCATTTAGATCGTGCAAGCTTCCATAAGGTGTCATCTTGGCCCAAAACTTTTCGAAACCAAATTCCAAGCATCACTAAAGTTATACGAAAATTCAGGTCCTTACACCTATATTAGCAGTTCCACTTATAAAACACAATAACAATGCGAAAGCTCAGATTTATAAAAGACAAGTAACAAATCACCAACTTTATTACACAGCGTTCCCTAAAATCTGAAAGTCATGACATCAAATATATCTAATCTCAAATACTAAGTATAAGAGTAGCAGCACCAAGGTAGATAAATAAAATAGTTTATGTGCGAAAACTAAGGACATCATGTTATAACTAATAGAATACAACATGAGCTAGGAGGTTAGTTCACCCTGAGATCTGATATACCAACGATCGTCTAGAGCTGATGGCTAGTCAAAATCAATGAAACATTCATTGCACTCCATAAAAGCAAAACAAAAAAATACAAGTAAGAGTTAGTACAAGCCACATGTACTAAGTAGGTTTCATCGATCGACTCCAAATAGATATTACTAGGCATAACTAATATCAGGAAATCACCGATAACACTTAATAGGTGGCAAGGAACAAGAAATAAATACAAGTGACAACATCATAAAACAAGTACGTAATCAAAAAACATTATCAAGAACAAACATGAGGAATTGAGCCTCTACACCACACTTCTTTTGAGAGATGAGTTATTTGAGGTTGAGTAAATTAAATCACTTCAATATATTTTTCTTTAATATTATCGTGCCAGAACGTGGCACCTGATCCAATATATATCATGTCGGAACATGACACCCGATCCCAATATATCGTATGAAAATGTGACACTCGATCCAATAATATCATTTTGGAATATGACACCCAATCAAATTATATCATGTCGAAACGTGAAACCTAGATCCAATTATATCGTGTCAGAAAGTGACACATGATCTAATTATATCGTGTCAAAATAGGACACCCGATCCAATTATATCATGTTGAAATGCGATACCCGATCCAATTATAGTTAATTCATCATTCTTTATCATTACTTTTCACTATATTAACAATATTTCATCAAGCCTTCTTTATTCAAGGCATAATTTTAACAAGGTAAATTTAAGATTATGGATTTCATGGTCTTGGGATTGTAGGTCAATCATAATACATATTAATCATCTAAATCACAACAATAAAATTCATAGGATAATTTCACAACATCACCCAATGAATATCAATTACTATTAAGAATCCCTCTATAACAAATAGAATAAGCCATAGCCTACCTCAATTGAAGAACTGAAATCAAGCAAGCTTATTCACCAATTAATTCCTCTGCTTTCTTCAATGCCTCAAAAATTTTGAATCTATCAAATATATAATATTCGTAAAAAAAGAGTCATATTGTTGTATGTTTATCCTAGACCCAAATACTCACTAAATTCTATAATCAATTTCTTAAGCTTCAAGTCTAGGGTTAAGTCTTAGTTCCTCCAATTAATATAAATCTAATGGTATTGATATAATACATCTAATATTTAATTACCTATTTTAATATATTAAAACTTATTTATAATGTGATAACCAAATAAACTTATTTAATTAAAAAATATTCTGATAAAAAGTTACATGCTTGAAACATTAGACAACCAAATGGTTACTATCAAACTTAATAAATAAGTATAATTTATTAACTTTATACCTATACTATCCCATCACTGCATCATTATTACTTTCAAATTCAATATGACCTAGTTACAACAATTATTTTTTCCCTCACTAAATTCTATCATAATTCAAACAGACAAAATATTTTTATGCTTCACTGCCACCCCCATAAAAATTAATATAATATTACCACAGCCATAATATGATGCAAATCAATAAAAGTTAAAGAAGTTGTACTGCTTATCTAAATCCTCCTCCATTTTCGTTCATTGCGTCCCTCCTTTCATTTGCTCTCCGTTTAATCTTTTCTTAGGGCTGTGCAGTATTCCCTTTTACTACTTATTTTCTCTTTTTTAAAAAAATTTAAATATATATTAAAAGTGATCAATCCTATTAACCTATTTTTTAAAAAATATAAGATAATTAGTGTAGGATATTGACTAAATTATTATTTTAGTTTATCAACTAAACTAATTATCTAAAATTATCTCTTAACTAAATAATGAAAATTATTTACTAATCCAAAAAGCTCTCTTAAAATTTACGAGATAAATCTTTTTTAATATAAGAAGATTTATTTCTCAAAATAACTTAACGAGTCGTTACAACTGTTGATATCCAATATTTACCCTCCACAGAATAAAGTAATCATTGGGTATTTAATTTTAATAATTTGAAGTAATTAGCTTTCGAAAATGCAAAAAAAAATATTTTCTCAAATAAATTTTATTTTATTTTAGGAGTTATTATTTTGTAATTAATTTAATTATTTCAAGTTATTAATATCAAAAATTTCTTCAATTAATTTTGTATCAATTTTATCTTTTAATCAAATTAGTCAATCAAATTCAATTTAATTACGTTATTAATTAATCATATTTGCAATTCTAAATGACTAATTTTTCAATTCAATTTTTCCATCCTCTTTAACCCATTTTTAGCCCATTTAAATCCCCAAACCGGCCCAATCTCACATGTTTTCAGCAACATATACATGCACATATGCATGTGATGTCACGCTCCCCTCTTTTTCTCTTTTCCCTCGCCCCACGCTCCTCACTCGCCTGAAACCCTTTTCTTCCTCGCCCTTTCTCTCCTTCAACCAAAAGCTACATAAACAACCAAGAAAACCCAGTAAACGAGCAGCTTTAAACAGACCCAAGACCAGCAAAATGACAACGGAGCCCAACCTTCGACAAGCAGTCGACAGCGACCATATGACCCTCTCCTCAATGTTCAATTTTGAAATTCAAATCAGCCCTTATCCTAGCCGTTTTCCCCCCACTTATCGATCCCTAATCTCTCTATAAATAGCTCATCTTGAATCTGTAAAAGGGAGGGGGATTTCGGATTAAAAAATCATCCAAAATTTCCAGTTATGAGCCGTCATTACCCTAAAAAAAAGCGCTCTTTTTGTTAACCAATTTCTAAGGTTTCCAGTTGATTTCGCAGATTTCCTTTGAAATTAGAAGCCATTCGGAGTCAAGGAAGGTGTGGATAAAGCACTCTGGTGGTGGAAAGTCTCCTCCAAACTCGTCGTTCTAGTCCGCTGCTCCAGAAGAGGTAATTCCTTCGATTGAATCTCTAGTTTAACGTTGTGTGTTGTTTGATGTTGTGCCAGTAACTATTGATGGTTGGGCTGCTATATGAGCAGTTAAATGTTAGATGTGGAGGTGTTCGTTTGCTTGTTGACCATTGCGCCGAAGTTAGATGTTCGAGTGTTTCATGAATTTGATGTAGTCCTCTTTGTCATTGTTTCCTATCTTTATGTTATAATTTGAAACTTTCTTCTTGGTTCTGCTTCAGTTCTTTTATTTTCAGGCATCAATGTCTTGAGCCGTTGTTTGTTGTTTCATTTTAGTCTTCTTCTAGTCACGTTTGCATTTAACAAACTGTCTTTGTATCTTGGTATCAAATATATTTTCTCGTTGTTTCGTTACTGATATGAAAATGTCATTATGTGGTGTTCCAGTCGGCTTTAATAGCCGAAACAGTTTACTAGATTCATTGGGAAACATTGTTGCAGTACTTGATGATTAATCATAGCTTATAACATGTCCAGGCTCTTTTATTCTATTTTTTTTATTAAACAAAAATCTTTTCAAATACTCTAAATATACCATCACTCTCTCATTACTTTGTTGTAATGTTGCGGTCCTGTTTATTTACACAGTTGTTCTGTCTTCATTCGATTTATTTGCTTTCTCGTTTAGATTGGTTTTGGGTTGCTTTGTCGAACCATGATTTCAAATGCTAATTTCCTTTTGCGAAAGACAAGGTGTTCTCTCTTAAAATCTTTTCTTTCAACATCATCCTTAGTTTGCTGTTATTCTCTCTTGTCGTCAAGATTTTATATGGTTCAAGTTTAGGGATCCTCACTCTAAATGATGAGTATTTGGTCTCAATTCAATGTAACCACTGTTTCTGTTATCTGGTACTTTGATATGAATCTAGTTGAGTGCTAATCAAGTTAGATTTCGTTTTCAAATGTGACTGAGAAAAAGCTTTGGTATGTGAATGGCATGTTATAGCTACTGTATTTTAGCCTTATCATTTGATTAAACTTCTGCGACGTCCATTTAATTACATGTTTCTGGGAAAGATATGTTACATAATTCCATGATTTTTTGCTATATGTGAAGACTTTACATGAAGCTTGATAGGTTTTGGTTTAACTTGATTAGTGTCTCCTCTGCTAACTTGTTTATGTTGGTATCTTCTCTATGCTGTCAAAAATAAAAAGAGAAGTTTACTTCGGGATTTTACATGTTGGTACATGACTCTAATCATCTCATACTAATCTGCCTCTTTTCTTTATTGCATGAATCCCTTGTTCAAGAGTCAGTTGTGGACTCCTCTCTCATTTGCATTTTTTGGTGGGCCACGGAGGCTCAAGTCCTCCACTTTTCGAGTCAGCCCGTTAATCGCTTGGTTTGGCGAGTGCTTTACAAGTTACAGAGGCCATGATAGAGACAATATAAAGGGAAAGCAGAGATATACACCTGATATACTCTCAGGTGTATATAGGTTACAGGGGCAAAAAGAACCCATTTTGGGCAGTAGCAGCTGAGCAGGAAAAATGGGCTAAGCAGGCCCAATTTTTGTAGAAAATAGGACAGCTGAAAAATTGGGCCTGTCAAGCCCAATCTTTACTCTTTCTTATATTATATGCCTATTATATTTATTTGTTGTTGTTTAACGTTAGCACTAACATTTTATTTGCTTTTGTTAATCTAATTGATTCCCCAAAAGTCAAACCATTCCTGTTATTTTTATTTAAATTTGATTTTTGTAATTCTCTAATTCAAAAAAAATACATTTTAGGTTGTTTAAATATTTCAAAGATATTTGTGGGAAGTTCTTAGTTATTCAAATAATTTTCAAATGTCAGATTGGTCAAATTAGACAATGCGGTATTTTAACCCTTCTAATTTAGACTTGTCAAGCTCCATTTATAAAATCAATTTTCAAAGTTAGTTAAGTTTCTTAATTGTTAGATAATCGTGTGTTAGCAGTCATTTTGGGTGCGTAAAACCTTCTCGAAGTGGAAATGTGAACTTGAACCTTTTTTTGGATTTTAAAAAGGATTTTTTTTATTTAAGTCTTTTTAAAATGATTTGATGGTTTTCTTGATTTTTCCTAAAAATTAAGTGACGATTCTGTTTTAAATTTGAGAATTTGATTTTTATTTAAATTAATTAAGTAATAAATCGAATTTTCAAAATAAAAGTAATTTTTCCAAGTAACAACAACAAATACAAATTTACCCACTGATCGTCCTTGAACGGTCCAAAGAAGGAGAAGGAAGAATATTCAACGTTACCAAAGGCTTGAGTTATGATATTCTAAAGTTGGTATTCGTCTCTGCATTTAAGTTCCTCCTAAAATCATCCATCAAGATCATCTACTAAGAACTGAACTTTTGACTCAAATTTTGACAAATTTACAATCAATAATAATTTTCAAGTCACAACTAACTCATGAATCCAATCAGAACCAAACTTCACTCGCTCATAACGAAACCATTTGGGCAAATCTTTTTTCACATAATCACGATAAAATTTTGAACTAACAATATCGTCTACAATCAGAAATGAATCTGAACCAACCACCTCTCACTCATAATGCAAAACCATCACATATTTTGTCAAGATTTCATTCTTACAATCAACTCTACGATTGAAACTATTCACAGTGTTTGGAAACAGTTCATTCAATTCAGTTGAAGTCATCTATCATTTGATGTTCTTCTCTATCCATTGGAGTTCATACTGAGCGTTTTAAGATTCTTCTAACAGTAAGACTTTCAAAGTCTTTGTTTCTCCAAAAGAGGTGTTAGCTCTTAACTACCATTTACCTTGTTTTATGAGAATGAGACAATTTTCTTATTATGCTTTATTCTGTCTCATAAATGTGCTACTCCTGACATAGATCTAAACATCTCTATTATTGTGATACTTTTATCTCTTCGTAACTTTCTTAGTTCTAAATACTTTTCTTCTTTTATTTTTTTAATTTTATCTTTTATAAGATGCCATGATCAAGGAGTTTGAAGCTACTGTGTCAATTAATGACATGTAGTGGAGAATTTGAAGTCTCAATTGGAAGAATTACATCTTGAATCAAGATTAAGAGAGGATGACTGGAGGACTTGAGAATTGTCAAAAATAATTTGGAGACCGAAAAGAGTGATCTTGTATCAAAAAATATCGAATTTGCTAAATGATTAGATACATCACTTCAGGATATAAAGGACTTTAATGAGTTTGTGAATGAAATGGTGATGAAGTTTACTGATTTGGATAGTCAAAATCTTGTCTTCGCAGAGAAGATAATTTAGCTTAATCCTTTATTTGACTCTGGTTTTGAAATGATGAGAAAGAAGGGGGAACTTGCTGCCTGGCATGCTCAACAAAAGTTTGGAAAGCTCCAGGATCAATATACAAGCATTACATCAGAGAAAAAATAATCTACAGCTGTCTAATAATGACTTGAAGGATAAGGTCGCTGCACTCCAGAAAGAGCAAGAACATGCAATGGTGTAGCACTCTAAAGAATCCCTTTGAGCTGAAAATCATATTAGAAAATGAGACTCTGAAGTAAAATTGCTTCTTTCAAAGAAGATGGAGATGGAACTGCGAATTAGCAAGCTGAAGGAGAATATTGTCACTCTATTAGATAATTCAAAACAATTGGAGAATGAAATGGTTAATTCTTCTCACAAATATTTTCGCCTAGTAGCAATGTCTGATTAAACATAACAAACTTATTTTTCATATCTTGCAGCAAAATTTATCACTGAAACTCTCCGAGATGGAAACAGAGCACGAAGATCATATTAGAAAGCTTCAATTAGAGATGCTAGAAAAGGAAGATGAAATTCAACTTTTATGCAAGGAAATTGACAACTATATAGAATCAATGAATTCACTGAAGAAGCATGTTAAAGAAAAAAATAATAAATTAGAGGAGAAAGATCAGCTTGTTCTGGAACTTCAGGATAGAGAGAAACAATTGGAAGCTGAGAAAGAAAGGTTTTTCTATGGATACTTTTAGTTCTACATACTCTATTATAACTAATACAATGTGCTCAAATGACAAGTGATTTGTACCTTGTTGCAGATTCAGGCGTCTTTGCTTGCCACTGAAAGCAGGCTCGCTGAATCTAAAAAATAGTATAATCAGATATTAGAAAGCAAACTACTAGGACTTTCGAGGCATTTAAAGGAATTATCTAAGAAAAATGATCAGGTTAAGCTTACCTTATTTTTTTCCACTATTTTCTCTGTGCTTGTTTGCTCATATCCTATAAGTTATGCTCATAAGATCTTTGTCAGGAGATCAGTGACATCCGGAGGAGGTACAACTTGGAGAAGGTAGCTACTAATTCTTGATAAATAATAATACATTATCAATCAATAGAAGTAAAACTACATTAATAAACCAATTATTTAGTTAGTTTTTGTACTTTTCTCTAAATGAAATCTTTTGGCACTCTTTCCGGGTTTTTGCCATTAAAGTTCACATGAAGCAAGTTTATGAGGACGTACAGTTGATGGACTATCATTTTACAAATGTTGGACTATAGTGGGAGGCTCCTTATTATCTATAGCTAACCCCTTTTGACCCAACTCCTAAGAATAATAAAGTGGTTACATCAATCTACTCCACGTTGACAACTCATATATACTATGTAGGTATCCACAGGAAATCATAAATTTAAAGTCACACACAATTATATATTATCTTGGATATATATCTTAAGCCTATTTTCTTTTTATCTACTGACAACTTCAAACAATTTTCATCTAGGTGTCACATTCACCGTATTCGTAAATCACACTTCTTTCAAGTCAACATTCTGATTTCTTGCTTATGTTATGTCAAGTCTACTAGAGCAAATCCCCAACTAATAGTATCACTCTCGTCATGCTATCCCTCTTTTTATAATGCTCACCCAAAGTTCAAGCTTAGGGTCTAGTATTAAACATGTGTGCATCCATATTTTGTACATACTATATTAACTATAATCTATTAGATAAATTCAAGAAATGTTAAACCACTAAATCTCATGATATGAAATCCACCCTTATCTCACAGTATATCTAAGTATAGTCCATCATCACACTTCTTTTCATAAGTTAGGTAGTATCTATCTTATCCATTATATCTTTTTATCTAACTAAGTTCATAACTCTATAAATCGCATGCGACTCTTCTTTCAAAATTATGAGACTAGTTAGATCTACCACCTTATGCGCTTTGCTCTTCTATTAAACACCTATACTTGATCTTTAACATACAATGACTCATCAACATCAACTCCTTTCTTATTCAAGCATACTCTATCTCATGCTAACTAATAACCCTTCCTCTACCTTTTATCATGAGAGTTAGATGATACTTACTATTTTTCAACCAAAATTCAAGAGGGGCTTGACTTATCACCCTATTTCTTAGCTTATCACCACATAACTCTTAACTACCTACTTCAATCATCTACTATTCCCACTCTTTATGATTTCTATTTCTTTCTAACTCAAGGATTATTCTATCACTTGTGGTTTACAAAAGCCTTTAATAACTTCCTCTAAAGGTGGGTCAAATATCACTTAGAACTTATAGGCATAACTTAACTACCTTTTCAAGGATAACATTTGAAGAATGGTTGGAGAACAGAGTCTACAAGTACATCATCTCTTGCTCTAGCTCAAATGCATGATTCACATAAATAGAAGTGCATTATTTCAGATCGATAATCTTAAGCACGCTAGTTGGCTCCTCGCAAGCCTGATGCAGTCTTTTTACTTTCTCAATTCTTTATCTAAAGGTAATTCATTACAAATCACACACATCATCAGATTTGATATCCTTGAAGATTGAGAGTTCTAACTTCAAGATCTTAGCAAAGAGTGTCACGACCCAAGCCTATGGTCTAGACGTACCATGGCGAATGGGGAACCTGAAGGAACCCCAAACAAACCTCTTAATTTATCATTACACATCATTGGTTGCAGAAGCAATTAAATAACATGAAGATTAGAAATAAGGGCAAAGAGACTGAGGGGAAGCTTGCATATTATAAACATTAAGAAACACAAGAGTCGAGGCTTATAGTACCGATACATAATATGTCCAACAACACCTCTACTACATAGATAACGGGGAGGGCCAAGACAAGCTACTGAGCCCACCCTCATAGTCAAAGTATACAATAAAAAAAGAGTGTATAAATACATAGCATAAGAAACATAGACCAATGTCGCCAGATCAGAGGACTCACCAACTAGCTTGAGTGATATCGCACAAACCACATGGAGAAGGAGGATCAAGTAGGTCTTCGGTTCCTACAAGGTGACATTATGTAGGCATAGAGTATGCATTAATATATTTGAATATACTAAGTATATAGGATGTAATGCAACAAGAGATGGGCATCATAACCAAAGTGCATAGTGATAAGCAATAGATAACATAATAACAATATAACATGTACGATCAATAGTTAAGTAAATCATGCTTATATAGGACATATCATATGTCTAAGAAGAGACCAAGCTAGATTACCAAGGTACGAACCCCTTTAATTGGTTGGTGGATAGTCTTACCCTACCACCCCTGGTGTTCGACGTACAAACCTCCTGATATGGTTACCAAGCTACAAACCCCTTTGGTTGGTTGGTGGATAGTTGAACCTTACCACCCCTGGTGATTGAGGTACTAACTCCTCAACTCGGTTATCAAGGCACTAGGCCCTTGATTGACTATCAAGGTACAAACCCCTCGACATGATTACATGGGCTCTTGTTCCCCTGGATCAGGCATGGTCAAGTTCAAACACTTTATATAGAAAATATCATATACATATGTTCCTTTCATCATCATATAGTCATTCATCTCATAAAACATGCATTGGACCTTCAATTCTTCAAGAAACCATAATCGGACATTTTATCAAACACTCAATGGTTGTGTAGTGCTAATGATGCAAAATAGGAATAAAATCATGTAATAAAATGCATTGTAAAATCATAAATCAATACTTAGTAACACCCCCAAGCAATATACATCAAAATCCTTCATCAAATCTCAAAATAGATCTTAGATTTATAGCTCAAAACATGGTAAAACAATCACAATTTCATGAAGCTTTAACATAGTTCATAGACAATTTCATACTAGATATCCCATATGTAAAATCAACTTAGAAACATGTATTTTAGATAAAAAGGAAGCTTGGCACCATGGGTGAAAGGACCCAATGGTTTAAACCCACACACCTTGGCTTTGGAGAAGCCTTGGAGAAGATTTAAAATGGAGACCTGAAGCTTGAGTGAAATCCTTAAGATCTGGAAGAGGTTTTGAGACTTGAATTTAGGAGTGAAATATTTGGCTAAGTGTTTGAGTGGGTTGGGGAATGGTCTGAATAATATGAGGGTGAAATATAGATAAGTATAGGTATTTTCATGTTTAGGAACACTTAGGCCCAAGACTTAAAAGTCTTGAACCAAACTAAAAAAAACTATACAAAAACACACATTTGCACGCCCTTGGCGCGTCGTGCCAGGGACGCAAAATGCTCAATGGAAATTACATTTTGTGATTCTTGAATTTTTATACGATTTCTCTAAAATCGAGGTTAGACCCTTTTCCCACTCAATTTGACTCCCTAATCAAGAATATGAAGTCAAATTTTTGAAATAATGCACGAATTTTTAGAAAATGGAAATTACAATTCTAAAAACTTTCGAGGCACATTTTTGGGTACTTTTTGTGGTCATTTCAAAGAGATCATGTTCGCCACTAGTAATCAAGACTTATAGTCAATCGAGAGAATATATCTATCTCCAATAACACATCCATATGAGAAGCTATAACAACTACATATTGCTCTAGTTCTAATTATTGTGGAGAAAAAGTGAAGATCAGATGCCAATTGGTATCACCTAGATACCAACTAGATTCATGTAATAGCATGAATGAAAAAAAGAAGGGAGTTTTTCTAAGGTCCTATAGCCTCTGAAAGAAAAACAAAGACATCCCTGTACCGTTCTGCAAGACTCTACTAGACCTGTCCTTGCGTGATGAGATTAATGAACCTAAAGCTCTGATACCAAGTTTGTCATAATTCAAAATGAGTCATAAGTAGCACCCACAACTAACCTCCAAAGTGTGCAAGCGAATGATACAAGTCCCAACCTATATTAGCAATTCTACTTATAAAATACAATGACAATACGAAAGCTCAAATTTATAAAAGACAAATAACAAATCACTAACTTTATTACATAGTGTTTCCCCAAAATCTGAAAGTCATCACATCAAGGACATCTAATCTCAAATACTAAGTATAAGAGTAGCAACACCAAGGTAGATAAATAAAATAATTTATGTCCAACAACTAAGGACAACGTGTTATAACTAATAGAATCCAACACGACCTAGAAGGTTAGCTTACCTGAGATCTCATATACCAACGATCGACTAAAGCTGATGGAGAGTCAAAATCGATGAAACACCTACTGCACTCCACAAGAGTAAAATACAAAAATCTAAGAGTCAGTACGAGCCAAATGTACTGAGTATATATTATTGGCTGACTCCAAATAGAGATTAATATGCATAAGTAATATCAAGAAAACAGCTATAACACTTAACAGGTGACAAACAATAAGCGATAAGTACGTAATCAGACAATAATATCAAGAACAAACATGAGGACTCAGGCCTCGATACAATAATTCTTTTGGGAGATGTGTTGTTAGAGATTGAGTATGTTAAATTACTTCAATATTTTGTTCTTTAGTATTATCATGCCAATATATATCATGTCGAAATGTGATACCCAATCCTAATATATTATGTCAGAACTTGATACCCAATCCAATATATATCGTGTCCGAACGTGACACCCAATCCTAATATATCATGTCAAAATATGACACCCAATCCATTAATATTACATCAGAACATGACACCCGATCCAATTATACCATGTCGGAATGTGACGCCCAATTCAGTTATATCGTGTCAAAATGTGACACCCAATCCAATTATATCATGTCAGAATATGACACCGGATCCAATTATAATTAATTCATCATTATTTATCATTACTTCCACTTCATTAACAGTATTTCATCAGTCCTTCTTTATTCAAGGCATAATTTTGACAAGCTAAGTTTAAGATTATGGATTTCATGGTTTTAGTATTGCAGACCAAGCATAATACATATCAATCATCTAAATTACAATAATGAAATGCATAGAATAATTTCATAATATCACCTAATAAATATCAATTACTATTAAGAGTATCTCTATAACCATAACCTACATCAATTCAAGAACCGAAATTAAGCAAGCTGATTAACCAATTAATTCCTTTCCTTTCTTCAATGCCTCAAAATATTTTGAATCTATCAAACGTATCATATTTAAAAGAAAATGAGCCATATTGCTATATGTCTAACCTAAACCCAAATACTCACCCAATTCTATAATCAATTTCTTAAGCTTCAAGTCTAGGGTTAAGTCCTAGTTCCTCCAATTAACATAAATCTAATAGTATTAATATAATATATCCAATATTTAATTACCTATCTCAATATATCAAAACTTAATGTATAATATGATAACCAAATAAACTTATTTTATAAAAAAAATTATTCTGATAAAAAACTGCATGCTAGAAACATTAGACCACCTAATGGTTTTTGTCAAACTTAATAAATAAGTATAATTTACTAACTTTATACCTATACTATCCCATCACTGCATCATTATTACTTTCAAATTCAATATGACCTAGTTATAATAATTATTTTTTCCCAGTATATTCTATCACCATGTAACAACCCACACCTTACAATGCTAGAACAATTTAAATGAAACATGACATGGTTTGGACGAATTAGTGCTAATTTTCAAAAGTGCTTGAATCTCGTGTTAATGGGCTATATGTGCGTCTAAAGCTTAAGTGGGATGCGTGTATACATGTTTTATATTGAATTGAGAAGATTATGGCCTTAAAATGAAGTAAGAGAATTGAGGTGCTTGTAGGACTTAAAAGCTAGAAGGTGAGTCACCTACTTGCTTAGCTTAAATTGCTAACTAAACTTAGATGAGGCTCGACGTCAAAATTGTCCAAGTTCGATTATGAATAAAGTCCGTGTTAAGGGTGTAAATTTGGCCCATGATTTAGTATCATAAATGTGATACATTTTCAGCCCAAGAAGTATAATAAAAAGGGCCCAAAGACATCACAATACGCTTAGCAAATTAGGCCCAAAACAAAGTAAGTGAAAGTTGGAAAGTAGGCAGCCCAAGTCCATCAAGTTGGTGCTCCAAAAAGGCTTAGGTTTAAGGGCCAAGATGGTGGTTAAGCAACTTGATAATGTGTTCTATAAGATGGTCAAAATGTTAAGGGAAGATCGGCATAATAACTCTATATAAAGAGCTCCAAAGCAGCTCCACAATTCATTGTTCACTTGAACTCAAAAAAGACAGATTTGTGTTCAAAATTCTCTCAACTTTTTTTCACCTTGTAAAGCAGCTAAACAACTATCCTAGGGTTATTGTAGAATCCCTACACCTTGAAGTAAGTGGTAAGTAATTTTATACATGTGTTTACTATGATTTTCTTATGAAAAACACAGAAGAGATGCTAGTTAAACTTGCTGAAAGCTGTTGGACAGATTCTGTGCAGAAAGTTGCTGCACCTTTTCCTTTTATTTTGGTGATTTCTCTATAGTTTTTAAGTTATATTATGAAGAGAACTTGGTTTTATTAACATGGTTTGAGTTATAAACATCACACTAAGGTTGGTGCCCTGGTTTTGGTTTCATTTAACAAGCACATTTTATCGAGTTATCTTAAGCGTCATGTTGATTGGAACTAGCGGGCTGTTGTGTGTAAAGCTATTAGCTCAAATCCTTCATAACTTCTTAAGGTTTGTTATAGTACTATTCTTGGTATGTTTATATGTGTAAATGTTGCTGGAACAGTTTGGTTAAAGTTGAAATAGGTTTGGAGTTGTCGACATCGAAAATGTAGTGAAGGGAGGTAACGTTATGCTGTCCATTTTTAGATTGTGTGGAATTATGATGTGTTGTGATTTGTGGGCTGTTGTAAGACTGTTATGTCATTAAAATAGGCTGTACATGCTGTGTACATGCTAATGTGTTTTAGAAAATACGATTAGAGGCGGAAAGGTTAAAGGAATACTCTCGGGTTTATAATCACCCGTTTGCTGCCCATGTATTGTTTTCTTATGTGATTGGGATGCCAAGGTATATCTATTAGCTATTAATTCTAGTTTTATCACCTACTATGTTGTAGATAAGTGTTTGGAGAAAGAGAAGGTTATCTTGAGATAGTAACAAGGTCTAACAACGAGGTATGTAAGGTTATTTAATTTTGTATCACTTGGCATGAAGCATAGCTCTCTCCTTGGTACATAAAGGCATTCACCAAGTCCGACACAACTATTAACCATGTCTCCACTATTGTATATGTTCATATGATTCCATACAATAGTCACCTTTAAAACTGCATACATGATTGGATACCAAGTTATATGAGTTCTTGTTACTAAGTAGAGTTCACAAGTTGTTTCATTTCATATGCATTTTATTATTTATGTAATGTACTCCTTTCATTGTCATGTTGTCTTGTGCGATTATCCACATGTCTCATGCTACGTATACAGTCCTATAGCTTCAATATTATTGACACCAAAAGAATCGTCTCAAAGGTAATTGAAAGATACAGTATACAGTTTCTAATAGGTGGTAGCCCAAGGGGGATGAGTATAACCTAGCTAGGGACGATCCTATCAAAGGGAGGGGGGGTAGCCCGAGGGGTTGAGTATAGCCTAGCCAGGGATGAACCCGATACAGTTTTACCACTGATCAGTTGGTCATTAGTATTACAGCTGTGCACATATTTTATAGTACAGATTCAACAGTAAAGGTAAAGCAATATAAAGCACATAAAGTACATGATTCCACAATATAACTAAAGGTGGTCTTTTATGCTACATCAGTGTACAATTTCACTTGAGTTGTTATATCATATACAGTGTTTCCTGCCTAACATACTCAGTATATTGTCACGTACTGACATCACTTATGGGGACCTGTATTTCATGCTACAGGTACAGGTGCTAGTAGATCTCCTCAGTAGGAGTACAAGATATTCTGCTGTTGTCACCAAGCTCTAGGTTGCTTCAGGGCTTTGTACATGTCTAGAACTTACATATTTTTATTACATAGTTTGTTGAGGCAGGGCCTGTCCCGACCCTTAACAGATGTTTCCTTATTTAGAGGCTTTGTAGACTATGTAAAGCACAGTGAAGTCATATCTCGCACTTTAGACAGCGTAGCCCCAACGACCTAGTTATATGCATTTTCTTTTGGCTTATTATCACTATTTATCTTCTTAAAGGCATGTCAAACACGGAAAACCCTTATAGTATGTATAGAAAGCGCATAGTTATATGTTGGTTCTTCCGAGCCTTATCGGCGATGGGTGCTAGTCCACCCTAACTGGACTTTGGGTCATGACAGAAGTGGTATCAGAGCGAGTTGTCCTAGGGAGTCTACAAAGTCGTGTCTATGTACAATCTTGTTTATCGATGTGCTATGCACCACATTTATAAGCAGGAGGCTATGTGGCATTTAAGAGTGGTTACTTTCTTTCCATTCTTTAGATCGTGCCATAAAGTCAAGTGTAATAGGTGTATTATGTTTAATTCCTAAATTATTTTGTACAGTAAGTATGCCAAAAACAAGGCAAAATAAAGGTAAAGGGAAGGAAATAGAAGTGGTGGTTGGTATACCCAGCCAGGTGAGATAACAAAATAAGATTCGAGAGGAGTCTTTGTCATAGACATCTTCAACTCCTCCAGTTCCTAATGAACCCGAGAGCAGTGAAATTCCCCCAGAGCCACCTATTGATGTTACCGTGCGGGATCTGAGAAATGCAATCCAACTATTGACCCATATAGTTGCTGCTCAAGATCAAAGGCAGGAAGGTCCAGTTATGGGTATAGGTGGTACAAACAGGGCAGCTGGTACCAGGATACGTGATTTTCTTAATTTGGACCCTCCAGCCTTCACTGGGTCAGATTCTAATAAAGACCCCCAGGACTTTATTGATCAGATTCAGCGTACTTTAGATGTTATGCATATGAGTGGTACAAAAGCAATTGCGTTAGCGACATATAGGCTGAAAGGTGTGGCTATATTATGGTATGAATCTTGGAAACAATCTAAGGGTATAGATATACCTCCAACTACCTGGAAAGAGTTCAAAGAGGCATTTCTTGATCATTATTTGCCATTAGAGATTCCAGAGGCCCGTGCAGATCAATTCCTGAATCTTCACCAAGCGAATATGAGTGTGAGGGAGTATAGCCTTCAATTTAATTCCCTGGCAAGATATGCTTCTAATATAATTGCTACAGCGGCAGATAGGGTTCACCGATATGTAGATAGGTTGGATACGTATCTAGTTATAAACTGCACTATTGCTTTCTTGAATAAAGATATGAATATAGCAAGAACGCAGGCTTTTGCACAAAAATTAGAGGATCAGAGGTAGAGAAGAAGGACGCAAGAATCAGAAAGGGCATAATCAAAGAGGGCCAGATCTACAGGGAAGTTTACACCACCCCAAAGTGATCTCAGGCCTCAATTTTCTAATAGAAAACCTAGGCCATCATCCTCCTATTCTACAACCAGTGCTCCACCACAACTTTAGGGGTCTCAAAGTAATCAGTTAGGTCAATGAGGTGAAGGTAAAGGTGCCTGGGCAATGGGTTATTCGATAGGCCAACCAATGATTCTTAGGCAGCCTTGTAAACAGCGTGGAAGGAGTCATCCGGGTATATGTCACATTGGGATAGATGTTTCCTATTTGCATGGTATGCCAGGGCACATGATAAGGGATTGCCCAAGGAGACATATGGGTGGTATGGCAGAATCTACTAGGTCAGCTGTTGCATCAT
>JAOTQJ010138128.1:0-40505 GCA_025642045.1 Solanum sejunctum | reverse complement strand
ATTTCTATGTTATCGTGTTTGTTTTTCGTTCTTGTTTTTACTTTTAGGACAAAGTATCCTATTTTGGTGGGGTGTGGGAAGTTATGTATTAAGGAAAAGTCTGAGTAACCTCGAGTCCATAACTTCCCCTATTTTTGCTCCTAAGGTTTTCTTGTCGTGCGTCTTTTTCTTTGTGGATGTTTACTTTTTTACTGAACTGGCATGTTTAGGTAGTGTAGATAATGTGTAAATTCACAGTAATGTTATTTGCTAGCATATACATAATATTTAATTGCATTTTAAAGTTTTGATGAAAAATTGAATACTCCTAAAATTTTTGAGACAACGATTGTTGACACATTCATACATTTTTTAGTATGTGTCGATGTTTGTTCTGGTATTGTGAAGGTAATCTGAGGCTGAAGTATGACTTGTGAGTCTATACTTTATTGTGGATACAATGCCATGTGTGTTGTCAGCTTATTTTGATGCATCCATGCATCTTGTATGGACTCAGAACTTACCTTAGTACTCTAAGATTGGTTTGGTGATGTGGTGGATATGGAAAGGATCTTAGGCCTTGGTTCTTTGAGTGAACCCACTTTTTGCATAAATGACCTACCAAATGAGTGAGTGAATCCCTTATTCCAAATTTTTGAGCTTCTCATGTACTCATTCTTTCTTGATAATTTGCTAACTTAACCTTGTTTGATGAAATACCTTGATATTGGCTCTGGTCTATCCTTGAGCATATGAACCTTGATTGAGGCCAAAGGCTTAAGTTGAGGGTGATTGCAATTGGTGGCCCTAGTTTGAGGCATAGATATTGTGCACTTCACATAATGCTAAGAGTCTAAGTTGAGGGCAGCCCTTATTGTGGTAAAGTAATAATAATAAGTTGGTTAGTTAGGAAATCAAGAAAGAAATGAGAAAACCATTAATCGATGAAGAAAAAGAAGAGAAAAGTGCCTAGAATTGAGAAAAATTAGCAAAATGAGTTTGAAATAGCGGTATAGCTAAAAAAGAGAAAGAAAGCACTCGAGAAAAGTTCAAAACAGGAGAATAACGGTGGACTTATTGAAAAGGGTTGGATTATGAAAGCAAAAAGTGTTGGTAAACATGGTTCAAAGATAGCTTCTAGTCATTACTTGCCTAAAATACCATACCAAATCCCCCTGGACCTATGTTGCAAGCCCATAAGTCCTAAAGTGATCCAAATCCACTTTATCACCAAGCCAAAAGATAAGTACAGAGGCAAGCCTATGGTGTTAGTCAGTATGCATGAATTTCAATTGTGAGAGTGAGAATGCTTCCTCAGTCCCTAAATTCTAAATTCTTTTTGACTAATTTTGAGGGACTTATTTCAAGTGAGGGCATTTACACTACTTGAGTAGCATATGACTACACTAGCAATTGTAGATGGTTGATACTCCTTAGCTTGTCATAGTTGGGCTGCCAGGTATCTCATTATGTGTTTGTTTTGCTGAATAACCTTACAATCCTACCTGAATCAAAAAGAGTTGTTCTATATGCCATTAGTATAGCTGCTACGTATTTCTCTTTGTCTGCATAGGTTGAGTCGTCGCTTGAGGATAAGAAATAATTCTAAGTTGAGGGTGTTGATGTGCTGTCAAAATGCAACACATTTTATTCCTAAAATAAGGGATTTTGTGAGTTCTTAATGCGACTTGTTATGATTTTTATGTGTTTTATGTTGTTTTTACAGAAAAGTTGCAGGTTTTGAATAAAAGTTACAGATTTTGCTGAAGCATAAGACATACGAGCACACCTATGAGTCGTAGCCCAAACTATGAGTCATAGGACGTGTCATAGCATGAATCAGAGACCAATAATCAGAATCTACTAAGTGGAGGTCAACCTTACGAGGCTAGCCTATGAGTCATAAGTCTCACCATAACTCGTATAAGTGGACTCATAGCAGGAATCAAAGAGCCAAAATGTTTGATCAAAAATTGATGGCCAACACTACGAGAAGAATATACGAGTTGTAGCTCAAGCAATAACTCATACCTATGGGTCATACTAGTATAGTCCAAAATACCAAGATCCTGATACAAAACCCCAGTTACAACTCATAAATCACCCTACCAGTCGTACCTGAAAGGCGTGCAAGCTGCCAGCTATCTTTTCTGTGTTATTTTTAGGGTTTATTTGTAAACACCATAAATACCTTAAGTTAGGTTATTTTAAAAAAAGGGGAGTTGGCCAGATTTTAGAAGAGAGAACTTGCCTTTGAATATTCTCTAAATCATTTTTAAGATTTAGATTAGTTTATTGTTCTCTCTTGGAAAACCCATTTTGGGGATTGCAAATTTTATCTTGTACTCATTGTTGATCAATCAAGCTTTTGGGTTTGCAACTTGTGGTGTCTACAATCTTCATTGTTTTTGGGAAAACTCTCAACTATGTCATTTATTTGTATTTTTTTGCTTGTTTTGCCTTAGACTTGAGTAGCTAAGCACCCACAACTTGGGGTTATGGGAATCATGGGTAGTTGATTTGAGATAGCCTATGTTTATTGCATTTCTATGATTGGGGTTTACATGTATTGTCTATTTTCCTTCATTATGATTGTCGTTTGGTGGTGGCTAACACCAAACCCTGCCTACTATCACTAGCCTGACCAAGGTAGTGATGAATACGAAAAGGAAAGTATATGACAAGATTTGATTGATATATTCTCATCTAACCAACTAAACTTGACCAAAGGGAGGTTGACTGGGACTATTGGTATCGGTTAGTTGGTACATCTAGGTGGCCAACTAAGCGCTATGGTAAAATTAGATCTTCACCTTCACAAGATGGCTGGAAGAACCTAAGTTACCATCCTGCATGCGAATTTCTAATTGTAGTTATTTTGCCTAGGGTAATAGAGTAAACAAACCATGGTGAACATAATTCCCAAGTTGTCCTTAAGATTTAGTGTTTCCTCGCGTCTTAGTTTAGTGTTTATTTTACTTTGTTTTTGAATCATAAGAAAAACCTCCCCTTTAGATATTTTAGTTATTTATGCTTGAAAGCATTTGTAGTGGATTCTTGTAGTCAATCCCTGTATTCCCTGTAGATTTGACCCTAATCTTTGGTTAAGTTAATTGCTGACAATGACCGCTTTCTTGTTGGAGCATGAACATCATCACCTCTTTCAAAATCAACTCCCTCAAGTCATCAATATTAGGCACACATAACCTACCTTGGCACCTAAGGGTATCAGCTCCCTCTTAGGAGAAAACCCCTACTTTACCATCCTTTACCAAGGACTTCAACTCCAACAAAGTTGAATCAAGGTCTTGTTTGACATTACCTCCTCAATCAAAGAAGATTTAGAACTATAAACAATTAGTACACCACCATTTTCAACTTCATTCAACGTAACCCCCCAACCGATCCTTGAAGTATCACAATAAACCACGAATCCTTCCAACTCTTCCAGTAGAGCCAAGATAGAAGCAAAGACAAACTTATCTTTCAAGGTTTGAAAACTCTTTTCACTTTCATCAGTCCAAACAAACTTGCCTTCTGTTAGGTCAACTTAGTCATAGAGGAAGCAATAAAAGAAAAACCATTTACAAACCTCTAGTAATAGCCCACCAACCTAAGAAACTCCTAATATTCGACAAAGTCAATGGTCTAGGCCAATTCCTTATCACCTCCTTCTTCTTAGAATCCACCTTAATGCCGTCACCTGACACCACATGCCCTAAATATGCAACCTCTTTCAACCAAAATTCAAATTTTTCATATTTAGCATACAATCTCTCATCCCTCAAAATTGGCAACACTACCCTCAAGTAATTCACATGCTCTTCCTCACTAAGGGAATAAATCAATATGTCATCAATAAAGACCACTACAAACATATCAAGGTAGGGTTTAAAGACCCTATTCATGAGATCCATAAATATATCTTGTGCATTAGTCAACGCAAAAGATATAACCATAAATTCAAAGTACCTATACCTAGTCCAAAAGGTCATCTTGGGAATATCACTCTCCCTTACCTTCACTTGGTGGTCTATGGACAAAAGATTTATATTAGAAAATTGATTAGCCCCTTGAAGTTGATCAAAAAGGTCATCAATCCTTGGTAGAGGGTACTTGTTCTTTATGGTGACTCTATTAAGTTATCGGTAATCAATGCATATTCTAAGAGAACCATCCTTTTTCTTCACAAATAATATTGGTGCACCCTATGGTGACTTACTAGGGCTTATGAAACCCTTTTCCAACAAATCCCTCAATTGATTCTTCAACTCCTTCAATTCCGTTGAGGCCATATGGTAGGGGGGACTGGAAATAAGTGGTATATCAGGAAGGAAATCTATACCAAAGTTTATTTTCCTTTCAGGAAGAACATTGGGAAGCTCATCGGGAATGACATCAAGAAACTCATTAACTATCGAAATCGAATCAATAGGAAGGAATTTAGACTCCACATCCCTAACCCTCATAAGATGATAAAGGCAACCCTTAGAAATCAACTTAAGACAATCAATGAATCTACCCTTGACCACCACATTATGACTTTCCCACTCAAGAACATCTCATTAGGGAATTGGAACTTCACTCTATGGGTTCTACAATTAATGGAGGCATAATATGAACGTATTGAATCCATCCCAAGAATGATATCAAAATCTACCATGTCAAGTTCAACAAAATAATAAGGTAAGGCTTTATGTAATATCAATACGGGATAATTTTTATAAATGGTTTTAGCAATAATGGACTCACCAACGAAGGTAGACACTTCATAAGGTTCACACTATAATTCGGGACACACATGAAGCTTTTTAGAAGTAAAAAGGATTAATGAAAGAAAGTGTGACACTCAGGTCTATCAATGCATACATATCAAAAATCAAAACCTTCAACTTATATGTGAAACAACATGCCAAGTCTAGTGACCCCTAGAGGAGTATGGTTGGGAATGTCAATGATCACCCTCATAATCCCTAGCAACCCATAGATAATTTCTCGACTTATGATCCTTTGGACCATACTCAAACTGACCAAATAGTCTCCCGGATAGTACTTTGCACACTTGTGGTACGGAGGAGAAGCTTGAAGACTAACACCCTTGACTTTCCTTTGAGAATATGGACAATCAATAATCTTGTGGCCCATCTTTCCACACAAAAAATATGCACTCGTGTTCCTCCAATATGTGCCACTATGATTCCTGCCACACTTTGGGCACCTTGGAGGGGTCACTCCACCATTGCCACTAGGCTTAGCTACGGAAGCCTACTTTCAAATTGAGCCCTTCTTCTCCCTTTCCTTGAGGTCGCCGAGCAATTCCTCATCTTATGCCCAACACTGCCATACCTAAAACAATCTTTGATGCCCACCAAGCACCTTCCTTGATGCTTCTTTCCATACCCTTGACAAGTGGCAACAGGGAGCCTTTTCTTCTTGTACTTGGGAACTGGTAGACTAGTAGAAGGTAAGACGCCACCAACTCGAGCCCTCTTAGCCTCTCTCTCCTTCCTCTTATTCCTTGAAGTCTCTAAAACACCCACGTATTGATTGAGTGAAGTGGTTACAACCTTGGCCAATAGCCATAGAGCATGACGAACCTCCGCATTTGATATGTCACAGTTAGGAAGTTGACCCTCAAGTGAGAGGTGGTCACTGTCCTGTCAACCATTTTGAATAACTTGAGACATATTCTGAAATATAATGGTTGGGAATCAGTGATTATTCTTAGAGGACGTAACTCTACTGCACGACATATATCATGAAGAAGTGAAACATTTCCTAAAATTCCTCATAGCCTACTATTCATAGTTGTGGCACACTTTTTAACCATGATTAAGACTCTAATTAGTGCAGTGTCTTAGATTTTCAAGGACCATTAGCAATCTAGTGCTATGATACCAAGTATGTTATGACCCAAGCCTAGGGCCTAGATATGACACGGCAAATGAGAATTCCAAAGATAACCCAAACAAGCCTCTTGATCATAACATACACAAAGCCTTGGTTGTGGGAGTAAAATAAACATATGCAAGATTCGAATATACAAAGGGAATCGGGACTAAGAGAAAATCCTTCATAAAGATCGAAACATACAACAAGTCAAACTCAATAGCATGGGTACATAATATACAACAACACGTCTATATTAGAACGGAACAGGGGCCAAGACACTCCCCGAGCCCACCCTCTTAGTAATTAGTATTCAACATAGAGAAAAAGTCTCAACAAAGCATAAAATAAGTAGATGTTGTCCTTGGAATTAAGGACTCACCAAAGCTTGCTTCAAAGGATTGAACTAGCCACATGGAGGAGAAGGATGATCAAATGGAACTTCAATCCCTACATGGTCATATCATGTAGGCATAAAGTATGCATTAGTATTTTTGAATGTACTAAGTATGTGGTGTGCAATGCAACAAAGATATATGCCAATATGATCAAAATGAATAAGATATAGATAACAGATACAATCTCAATATGTCAGGTATGATCAATGATTGAAGTAAACATGCTTGTAAAACATTTAACTTGCATAAGACATATACTATACATGCATGTAGGAGAAGACCTTTATCGACATAGACCAAGTACCTACAACTTAGAATCCAAGGCATAACACCCCCTCGATCAGATAGATGGGCATGACACCCCCCAGCTAGGTAAATGGGCTTGACACCCCCCAACTAGGTAAACGGGCATAACATTGTCGGCTAGGTATGGTCTACTTTCCAAGGTAAACCAAACATGATAAAGTACACTAGATGGATCCACTAGTATATCAAGGGTATAATAAATCATCCTACGGTGGCATATAGTTTATAGACAAAAGACTTTATATAAGGACCCCTTAAGTTGAGCCCCATCTTAAGCCTCAGTCGGTGCTAAATCGACTCCCATGGAATACTTGAAATGATCATATCTTATATAGATCGTAAGAAACATAGAAACATGACATGAGTAGCTCTTGAAACATGACCTCTATTTGTGAGTCTAACTTGAACATGAGAGTAAATAATCATACATGAACTCTTGCATTAACATGAATGGCTTATAACAGGTGGATATCTTTAAATAGGGCTTAACTTGTAACTTGTAAAATCATAGATATTTCATGAATCTAATACATACTTGAAAGCCCACAATAATATTGAAATCATTTGATATGTAGAAGCTTGCAATAGCCCATGAATGGCTTAAGAATTGTTGTCATGACATTTTATCAAACACCTGGCAGGCACATAAAGACACATGTTATAAATCATGCAAATTCAAGTGTATGGATCATGAAATAGTAAAATCAATGAATTTTAAAATCATTAAAATTAGTCCACCAATATCATAGTAAAACCCCATCTTGGGTATCTTGAATTTCAGATCAAAACTTTATAATAATTCATAGTTTTTCATAGTTTGAATTATGCATAATCTCAATAGACATAGATCAACTCATGGGATAAACTTAAAAATAGATATTCATGCATAATCAATTCATACTTAATAAAATACCAATATAATTTAGGATATAATTCAAAATAATAAATACCCATAAGTAATACAACTTGAAATCATCCAATTTCATACATGACAAGGTTGTACTCCACGGGTGTAAGGACCCAATGGATTAAACCTACATACCTTAAACTTGAGTTTTCTTGAGATGAGCTTGGAGGAAACTTGAAGCTTAGATTGGATCCTTGAGTCCTAAAATTGAGCTGACGACCCCAAAAAGTTCCCAAAAATATGCCTAGAAAGTGCACACAATCGTAATTTTTATATATTTTAAAATCCATGCATGATATCAAAAATCTGACATAATATTCTTGATTAGAGGGTCAAATTGAGCGAGAAATATGTCTTACCCTAATAGAGAAAATGAATCACAATTTTATTTTCCTAAAATTTTGATTTTATAATCGATTTGCGATAGTGCCGTGTTGCGCAATCGCAGCGAACCTGCGTACATTCTGCCTCCACTATAAGTCCATATCGTGGGCCAAATGTAGACTTGTATATTTTGTTGCCAGTGATTTTGATCTCGGTCCAAGGCTTTTGGGTCTTGGGCCTAAGTCTTCCTATGATTAAAAATACTTATACTTATCCATATTTGACCTTCATATCATATAAGACATTCCCAAATACTCTCTCAAATACTTAGACAAATATTTTACCCTAAATTCAAGTCCCAAAACTCAATCCGAATCTTAAAGTTTTCATTCAAGCTTCAAGTCACCATTTCAAATCTTCTTCAAGAAATTCTCCAAAGCTAAAGTATACAGGTTTCTTTCATGGGTTTCTTTCACCCATGGTTCCCAAACTTACTTTTACCTAAAATGTCATGATCTAAAGTTGATTTACTTATGGGTCTTACTTATTATGAATTTCACTGCACACTAGGTTGAGGTTTCATGAAATTGTGATTGTTTTAGTATATTTTGGGCTACGAATCTAAGATCTATTATGAGATTTGGCGAAGGGTTTTGATGTATATTATTTGAGGGTGTTACCAAGTATCTATTGATGGTTTTACACTGAATTTTCTATCATGATTCTACTCTTGAATTGAATGATTTGACACTAGCACTACACACCCGCCAAGTATTTGATAAAATATTCGGTTGTGATTTCTTGAGGAATTGAAGGTTCAATGCAGGCATTGTGAGTTGAATGATTATATGATGATGAAAGAAATGTATATATATATGATATTATCTCTATAGTGTGGGGAAATGACCAAGCCTCACTCGGGAGGTTGTCGGCCTGAGTAACCATATTGAGGGGGTTGTACCTTAATCGCCTCGCTCAAGAGGTGGTAGGCCCATGCAACCATTTCAAGGGGTTGGTACCTTGATAACTATGTTCGAGGATTTGTATCTCATCAACTATGTTGAGGGGTTTGTACCTCATCAACTATGTTGGGGGTTTGTACTTCATCAACCATATTGAGGGGTTTGTACCTCATCAACCAATTGAGGGGCTTATACCTCGTTTGCCTCTCCAATGAGGTGGTAGGCCTTGGATATTCACTAATAATTGTCTCTCCTATGTTCTATATAAGTATGATTTACTTCAAGCATCCTTCATACTCATATTCCTATTACGTTATCGATTGATTATTATTATGTATTTTGACTTGTTGCCTATCGATTATTCATTGCATCCTACATACTTAGTGCATTAAATGTACTAATGCATACTCTATGTCTATATGATATTTCCATATAGGTCCCAAATCTCCTATTGATTTTCCTCCACGTGGCTAGATAGATTATCCAAGTTAGCTCATGGTGACTCTTCAAGTCCAAGGACAATATCTATTTTCTCTTAAGCTTATGTTAAGACTATATCTTGTATATTTGGATTACCTATTTTCATTATTATGAGGGTGATCCTGGTTTCTTGTATTGGTTCCCGCTACGTATCTAAGGTTTAAAGGTGTTGTTAGACATGTTATGTATAATGCTATGAGCTTTTACTCTCTCTTGACTCTTGTCGTTTATGATATAAAAGATGTTCCCTTAGCCCCGATTATCCCTATTTACTATCTCTTGTTTTTATTGCATTTCTTCTGCTACCAAGGATGTATAATGATAAGTTAATATGCTTGCTTAAAGTTTATTTTGGGTTCCCCATGCGCCATGTCACAACTCGACCCTAATTTAGGTCATGACAATATCCTTAGATTTGAATGAGAGATTTGATAGAGCTCAGAGAGGTTTTAGAGAGGGTTTTGAGTGATATAAAGATAAAAAGTGGATAAGTATAGGTGATTTCACGTTTTAGTAGGCATAGCGCTATGACCCCAATGTCCTTGGACGCATAAGAAAAACTAAGAAAATTTTTATACTGGTCTGTGTCTGCTCCGCAATGCGGACCCAATGCGAAGGAACATATAAAACTGATATGCATGTCTGGCGTATCGCGATTAGGGCACGGATGCTCTCTGGAATTCAGAAATTAGCAAAAATTATTTTTTGCTATGGGTCCTTTAAAATTGGAGTTATACCCATTTCCCACTCAAATAACCCGAAGAAACCCCAAGCAAGCCTCTTAACATATCATTTATCCTTGGTCGCGGAAGCAACATATAACAACATAAGAAACATAAACAAAAGAAATTGGGACTAAGGGAAATAGTTAGACGCTTGAATAATATAGATGAGTCAAGCTCAAGCATAATACATAACTTGTCCAATAATACCTCTAGACATAGAACTTAGCGGGGGCCAAGACAAGCAACAGTCCGCACAATAATGACCATAAGTATCTCAAAATGTACAAGATATGGTCTACAAATCATGATAGAAGATCGATATTGTCCCTGGACATGAGGACTCACCAAAGCTAACTTGAACAATCCGTCTAGCAACGTAAAGGAGGAAGGTGATCAAATAGAGCTTTGGTTCCTACATGGTAACATCATGTAGGCATAGAAGATGCATTAATACGTTTGAATGTACTAAGTTTGTAGGATGCAATGCAACAATAGATAGGCGACTTAGTCAAAATGTATAATGATAAGCAATAGATAGCATAATAACAATATGGCATGCATGATCAATGCTTAAAGTAGAACTTACTTGCAAATCATTCAACTTGCATAGATCATAATACATAAGTGTGGTAAGGGACCTCAAATGACATATAATAAGACCAAGCAAGCTATAACTATGAATCCTGATGATTAACCCTCACCAGTAAAGAGGTGGTCTACTTGCCAACATAAACCATACTTTACCTTACGGGAACCCGTCCCCTTTCAGAGAAACAACCTTCCTTATGGGAGCCCATCCCATTTCAGAGCGGATTTCATGAGTAACTTCACCTTATGGGAGCCTATCGCCTTTCAAGAAGAATTTCCTAAGAGAGTGCACTAAATGGATCCACTAGTATATCAAAGTTATAACGTAGTCCTATGGTGGTACATAGTTCAAGGAAAGAGAAGAAACCCTCTATCTATCGGTGCTAAGTCTAATCCCACAAAATACTTATAATACTCATACTTTAATAACTTATGAGAAACATAGAATCATGACATGAGTAGGTCCTAAACATCCTTGGCCTCTAAAGTGAGCCCAACTTAAAAACATAAAAATAGATCATCATCACTATTACTCTTGCATTAACATCATAAGGCTCACAAGAGGTATAATTTTTGAAAAAGGGCTTAGCTTCATACTTGCATATTCATAGATTATTTCATGAATTACTTACATACTTGATAACCCATACTCGTCATGAAGTCACTTGACTTGTAAACATGTACATATCTTGAGAATTCTTAACTTGGCATTTCCTCAACCACTTTGTGGGCACATATGAGGATATATTCAAATCATGCAAAATGCAAGAGTACAGATCATGAAATAGTGAAATCAATGCATCTTAAGATCATGTAAATTAGCTCACAACATCATGATAAAACCCCAATATGAATAACTTCTAAATCATATCAAAAATTCACAATAGTTCAGCAAAAACCTCAAGAATCTTTAAAGAGGCATTTTATCAAACACTTAGTGAGTGTGTTATACTAGTGTAAAACCATGCAATTCAAGAGTGGAATCATGCTAGAAAATTCAGTGTAGAACCATCAATAGATACTTGGTAACACCATCAAACAATATACATCAAAACCCTTCACCAAATCTCACAATAGATCTTAGATTCATATATCAAAATATGCCAAAACAATCACAATTTCATGAAAATCCAACATAGTGTGCGGTGAAATTCATAATAAGTAAGTCCCATGAGTGAATCAACTTTAACTCATGCAAGTTTAGGTAAAAGCAAGATTGTGCATCATGGATGAAATAAACCCATGAAAGAAATCCACATACCTTGACTTTGGAAATTCCTTGAAGAAGATTGAAAATGGAGAGTTGAAGCTTGAGTGCAATCCTTATGATCAGGAAAGGGTTTTGGCACTTGAATTTTGAGAGAAATATTAGTCTAACTGTTTGAGTGAGTACTAGGAATCTCTTGTATGATATGAGGGTGAAATATGGCTAATCATAGGTACTTTCACACATGGGAACACTTAGGACCAAGACTCCAAAGTCTTGGACCGAACTTGCAGAACTGGACAGAAACTGCACGCTAGTGCGTCGCACCTGCATCGTGGATACCTCACTGGAATTTGACACTTAAAAATTTGAAATTGTGAATTGTTCGCACTAAAATTGGGGTTAGACCCTTTTTCCACTAAGTTTTTTCCCTTGAACAAGAATATGAAGTTGAATTTTCAATATCACACATAGATTTTGGGATATATGGGAATTACGATTCTGGGCACATTTTCTGGCACTTTTTGGGATCGTTTCTATATCTCCCCCATGGGAAAATTCATCCCCAAATGTCAAAGAAATGTATATAAGAAGGGTAATCATGAAGAAATCAGCTCCCAACATGAATGCATCGATACATTTAAACACCATTTTAAAATCTCAACATAAGTGTTAAAATCATCATGAACTTATCCGTATAAACATGAATGCATGCAAATGACATTGGGGCTGAAACATAAGACATGAAATCATAAAAGGACTTGATGTGCTATCATAAGGTTGAATAGAATAAATGAGATATGGATATTGCTTCTTCATGACCGTTCTAGCTCCCCGAGAGACACTTTTGACCTGACGATTATTCTAAAGGGCCTTGATGAATAATACATCCTAATCAATCAGCTTCTCCACCCATCAATCAAATATCTCCACCGAGACCTTCTCCCAAGCCAACTTATCCTCCACAACACCCACAACTTCAAAGAGTTCTATAGTACTAGAGTCACCAACACATCCTCTCAACCTAGAACCATGAAAAACTGGACAAACCATACCCCTATCCTAGGTAATCCTCATTCATATACAACCTTATCAATCTTCCTCTACTCTCTATAAGGACTTACAAACCCGGAAACTCAGTTGTCAACCTTATTCACACATAATCCACTTGGTTCCATATACCACCATCTCCCCCTTGGGAAACAACCTCCACTCTACCATATCACACCCAAAATCTCCAACTCTAATAAGGCAGAAACAAGGCCTTGCTTAAACTAGACCCCTTCAACCAAAGAAGATTTGGAACCATCAAGAATGCTACACTATCATAGTCAACCTCTTCCAACCTAGGTCGTCACCTCTTGCCACCATCATCAACATATGCTAGGGTACCCATAGACAACCTACTAAGAGCATCGACCATAACATTAGCCTCACTCTGGAAAATGCACAATTATATCATAATCCTTAAGGAGTTCTAATCACCTTCTTGGTAACCTCAACTCACACCTATCCTATTTAGCAAACAACCTCTCATCTCTTAAGACTTGCATCACTACCGCCAAAAGAATTAACAAGCTCTAAATAAATTAATGCTCCACCACTAGAGGCCACTTCAAACACGTCAAGGTAGGGTTTTGAGATCCCATCCATGAAACCCATAAAATCATCAGTACATAAGACAGCCAATCAACTCCACCAATACCCGAATGCTCACTCCTAGCCTAAAGAACACCTAGGGACATCACATACCCTTATCCTCACATAGGGGCAAAACCTGAACCACAACACAATCTTAGCAAAATGAGTAGCTCATTGTAGTTGACCAAATAAATCATCCATCCTTAGCTATCATATTACAACCTTATGGGTCATACACTCATTGGAAGGATGATATGCATGTAGCCAAACTACCTCAAGACCACCAATCCATCAAACCAAATTCAACCAAGATCAATGGACAAGACTTTATACAATAACAACATGGTGAAACCTTTATAAGCCTTTCTAGCACTAATAGACCCACATAACCAAATCTTACTAGCAATAAAGGAATAGTGAAAGAAATAACCACTCCCGGAACCCTCAAAGCATGTATAATAAAATCAAGGAAAACCTCTAACTTACGAGTAGAATCATAGGGAACCTCATCTTCTCCTTACTTTCTTTAAAGAGCATAGAACCTATGTTGCCTAGGAGCATCCCCTTGGAATTTGAGCATGAGGACAATTAATAACATGCGAACCATTTCACCACATCCAAAGCAAGCTCTAGAGTTTCTCCAACATGGCCTACCATGGTTCTTCCTACACGTAGGGCACTTGGACTTGGTCCCTCCACTATTACCACCTTGGTGTCTTGGATTATCAATAGCAAACCTTCCATTAATAGCATTGGGAGGCCCTTGGCCATGATGGAACCAGTTGTCCTTGGGACTTACTATCAATACAGGCCCTCTTGGCATCTCTACTCCTCCTCTTCCTCAATCTTTCCCTATCCAGTTATTCAGAATATGTCATTATGCGGGATAAATTCATGTCTCTAATCAACAAAGCAGACCGACACTCCTTATTCACCAAATCAGATATGCTCATCACGAACATGTTCATTCTAGACCTTGGGTCAACAACTAATTGTGGAGCATATTTAGAGAGTTGGTTGAACTTGAGGGCATACTCCCTCATACTCATAGATCCTTGCTTCAAATTCATGAACTCTGTAATTTTGGCTTTCCTAGGCTCAAGAGGGAAGAACCGATTAAGAAACACCGCCTTAAACTTCTCCAAAAGGAACACATCATTATTTCCCTTATCCTCCTTCCATTTAGCATACCATATTTGGGCCACCCCTTGAGTTGGTAAGCCACCAACTCTACCTTCTCTTCCAATCTGACACCTATAATAGCCAATACTTGGTACACCTCATCCATAAATTCTTTGTGATCCTCATCCACCTTAGAACCATAGAACTTCGATGGATTCATCCACATGAATTCCCTCACTTGATATGTTAGGGTATAAACATGAGGAGCTCGAGCCCCTTGGTTGATTTGATGGCCACCAATATGAGCTAACATGGTAAAAGCATCCCGAAATTCTCCAGAAGTAGGTTATTCTTTGGGAGAGCAAGCTTTTCTTTCTCTTATGTTAAGCATGATCTAGCATATCAAAGAACAATCGTTAGTGGAGAATAACCTTACTTTAACTCTATAGCACGACTTGAAAGATAAAGAAGAGAAAAATTTCCTAAAACATCTCATATCCTCTTGCTCATAGTTATGTGCAAAACATAATCATGAACAAGACTCTAATCGACGTGGTGTATTAGATGTTGAGGACCAAACAACCTAGTTCTCTAATACCAAGTTTGTCATGACTCAATCTAGGGCCTAGATGTGACATGGCATATGGGGAACCAAAAGGAACCCTAAGCAAGCCTCTTAACATATCATTACACATCCTTGGTCACGAATGTCATGATCTAAGCCTAAGGACTAAATGCGACACAGTGAATGGGAAACCTGAAAGAACCCCAAACAAGCCTCTTAACTTGTCATTACACATCCTTGGTCCCAGAAGCATCTTTGGCCCTCACAAGATGATAAAAACACCCCTTGCAAATCAACCTATGGTCTTTAATGTATGAGATGAACCTATCCCTCACTACCACATCATTACTTTCCCACTCAAGGACAAGTTCATTTGGTAATTAAAACTTTGACCCTATGGGTTCTTTAATCAATAGAAGCATAGTAGGCATGCAACCAATCCATCCTACGAATAACACAAAATTCAACCATATCTAATTTAACAAGGTGACAAGGTACGATTTTATACAAGATGCAAACCGAACAATCTCTATACGCCCTCCTAGAAACAACAGATACACCAATAGGAGTAGATGCTTCATATGACTCATGCAACAACTCTGAATCAACATGGAACTTTTTAGCAACAATGGGAGTAACAAAAGAAAGGGTGGCACCCGGATCAATCAAAGCTTATACTTCAAAATCAAAGATTTTCAACATACTGATAATAACATCAGGGACCTCACCAACCCCTTGCCTCCCATGTAAATCATAGAATCGATTATGCTTTGGGGCTCCACCTTGAGGACCATCTCTACCCAATGGAACCGTATTTGCACCCCGAACCTTGCCACAGTTTCTTGGACAATCTACCTTCTTGTGACCAAGATCCCCACATTTAAAACATACATTGGAACCCTTCAAACATGGGCCCTTATGACCCTCTCCACATCTAGGACACACATCATTATGTTCCACACCAATAACACCTTGAGGCCTAGGGAAGTCATTGGCAAGCCCCTTATTAGTAGCTTGAGGAGGCCTTTAGCCTTGAAATCTAGTACTTTTTTGGAACTTGCCCTCAAATCGGGCTCTCTTGGCCTAATGGCCCCTCATATTTATCAACTTTTCTTCTTCCATTTGCTCGGCATATGTCATCAACCGACACAAGTCTGTGTCACTAATAAGTAAGGCGGATCGGCACTCTTCACTTACCAAGTCAGAAACCCCCGTAATAAACTTATTCATCCTTGACCTAGAGTCGGCCAAAAAGTGAGGGCATACTTTGAAAGTTAATTAAATTTGAGGGAATACTTCCTCACACTTATAGTACCTTATTTCTATTTCATAAACTCTACCAACTTTGCTTTCTTAAGCTCAAGAGGGAGAACCGACTAAGGAAGGCCAATTTGAATTAGCCATTACCCTTATCACCCTTCCATTGATCAAACCAAATTTGGGGCCACCTTTTTGAGTTGGTACGCCACTAACCCCACCTTCTCATTTGGCCCAATACCCATGATAGACAAGACTTTAGACCTCATCAACAAACTCTTGTGGATCTTCAACCACCTTTGACACATGGAAATTAGAGGATTCATCCTCACGAAGTCCCTTACCCTAGCTCTAGGGGTAGTAGCATGAGGGGCTTAGGACCCTTGTTAGACTTGGTTGGCCACCACTTGGGCAAGCACAGTAAAAGCATCCCAGAGCTCACCATTGGTAGGTTGGTCCTCGGGAGTTTGTTCATATTTTTCTCTAGTGTTTGGCATGATCTAGCATAGAAAAGAATAATCGCTAGGGGGGAAAACTTATCACAATTCTATAACATGACTTAGAACATGAAGAAAGGAAACATTTTCTAAAATGCCACATAACCTCATATTCATAGTCATGGCGTGCTTCGTAAACATGAATAGGACTCTAATTGACACAGTGTGTTGGACTTCGAGGATCTATCAACCTAGTGCTCTTATACCAAGTTTTTCATGATCCAAACCAAGGGCGTAGATGTGACACGGTGAATGGGGAACTCAAAAAACCCCAAACAAGCCTCTTAACTTATCATTACACATCCATGGTCGTGAAAGCGTACAAATACATATAGATTAAGAATAGGGGCAATGGTACTAAGGGAAAGATTTCATAAATGTCATAATCAAGAGTCAAGAGTCAAAGCTCATACGTAAATACATAACATGCCCAACAAGCACCTTTAATACATAGATAGAGCGGGGGATAAGACAAGCTATCGGGCTCACCTTCATAGTCAATGAAACATAAAAAAGTGTCCCAATACAAGGATAATAGTAACTTGGACCAAGGTCCCCGAAATGGAGGACTTACTAACAACCTTGGAATAACACCGTCTAGCTACATGGAGGAAGAGGATGATCAACTTGGGCATCGGTCCCTACATGGTGATATCATGTAAGCAAAAGTATGCATTAGTACATTTTAATGTACTAAGTATGTGGGATACAATATAACAAGAGACAAGCTTCATATTCAGTATGTATAACATTAGGCAATAGGCATAATAAAGCAATATGACATGTATGTTCAATGCATAAGTAAAACATGTTTAAGTAAATCATACTCATATAGGATATCATATGTGAAGAGGAGACCAAGCTAGATTTCCAAGATATAAACCTCTTGGGGTTGGTGATGATAGCACCTATCCCCCTAGTGTGTGAGGTACAAACCCCTTATCAAGGTTAGTGATGATATCACCCATCACCCTAGTGTGTGAGGTACAAACCCCTTATCAATATTAGTGATGATTGCACCCATAATCCTAGTGATTGAGATATTAACCCCTCAACTTGGTCGGTGATAGTGGTTGAGTATTTGACCCCTAAACTAGGCCCTTGAATTGGGAATGGTCTACCACAATACTTTATATGGTATTCATCATGTTTATAAGCTCATTTGATCATCATATAGTCAATCATATCATATCTCATGCTTTAGACCTTCATTTACTCAAGAAATCATAACCGAATATTTTATCAAACACCTTGGAGGTGTGTAATGGGGGAAAAAGATCATGCAATTAGAGATGAAATCATGCAAGAAAATCTATTGTAAAACCATTAGTTAACACCTTGCAACACCCCCAAGGCATTTGCATCAAAACCCCTCATCAAATCCAACATTAGATCCAAGATTTGAAGCTGAAAACATGATAAAACAACTATACTTTCATGAACTAAAATCATTATGCAGTAAATTTCTCAATATACAAGGTCCATATATAAAATCAACTTTAAATCATGCATTATTAAGCAAAAGAGAGTTAAGGCACCATGGATGGAAAGAGCCAATGGTTCAATACCACATACCTTAGCTTTGGGAAGGTTCTTGATAAAGTTTGAAAATGGAGGCTTGAAGCTTGAAAAGAATCCTTAGCTTTGGATGAGGGTTTTGGGTCTTGAATTTGGGAGTGAAAAGATGGTTGTGTTTTAGTAAGTCTTGGGATATGTTGTAGGGGATACAAGGGTGAAATTTGTCTAAGTATAGGTTAAAACACGTTTGGAAAAACATAGGCCAAACACTTAGAAATATCTGGACAGACTAGAAAAACTTGTGCAGAAAATACATGTCTCCACTTTGCGAAGAGGACGCAGAGGCTCTTTGGAGATTGCACCAAGTGAAATTTCATAATTTGATTCCTTTACCTTAGTTTAGACCCTTGTCACACTAATTTAGAGCCCCTGATAAAAATATGAAGTCGAATTTTTGAAATAACCAACGGATTTTTAGATATATGGAAAATAATATTCTGAGAACTTTTGAGGCACATTTTAAGGCACGTTTTGGAGTCGTTTCTGTGAAAGCTACATAAAACAACATAATAAATCTAAACAAGTGAAATTGGGACTAAGAGAAAGAGTTAGACACTTGAATAACATAGGTGAGTCAAGCTCAAGAATAATATATAACTTGTCCAACAATGCCTCTAGACATAAAACTTAGAGGGGGCCAAGATAAGCAAATGGGCCCATCCTCATAGTAATTACCATAAGTATCTCAAAATACACAAGATGTAGTATGAGCATAATCATTATAGAAGATAGATATTATACTTGGACATGAGGACTCACCAAAACTAACTTGAACAATCTGTCTAGCCACGTGGAGCAGGAAGGTGATCAAATGGAGCTTTGGTTCCTACATGGTAACATCATGTATGTATAGAATATGCATTAGTACATTTGACTGTACTAAGTATATAGGATGCAATGCAAGAAGAGATAGGTAATTTAGTCAAAATGCATAATGATAAGGAATATATAGCATAATAACAATATGACATGTACGATCAATGCTTAAATTAAAACTTACTTGGAAATCATTCAACTTACATTGATCATAATACATAAGTGTCGAAAGATACCTCAACCGACATAAAACTAGACCAAGCGAGCTATAACTTAGAATCCCAATGATTACCCCTCACCGGTAAAGAGGAGGTCTACTTGCTAAGATAAACCATACTTCACCTTATGGGAACCCATCCCCTTTTGGAGAAGCAACCTTCCTTACGATAGCCCATCCTATTTCGGAGAGGATTTCATGATTAACTTCACCTTATGGGAGCCCGTCCCCTTTCGGGAAGAATTTCAAAAAAGAGTTCACTAAATGAATCCACTAATGTAGCAAGGGTATAACATAGTCCTATTTTGGCATATAGTTCAAGCAAAGAGAGCAAGCCTTCCATCCATCGGTGCTAAGTCTAGTCCTACAGAATTTCTTATAATACTCATACTTTAATAACTTATGAGAAATATAGAATCATGACATGACTAGTTCTTAAACATCCTTGGCCTCTAGTAGTGAGCCCAACTTCAAAATAGATTATCATCAAATATTACTCTTGCATTAACATAATAAGGCTCACAAGAGGTATAATCTTTGAAAAAAGGCTTACCTTCATACTTACGTAATCATAGATAATTTCATGAATTTACAACATACTTGATAGTCCATACTCATCATGAAGTCACTTGACTTGTAAAACATGTACATATCTTAAGAGTTCTTAACTTGGCATTTCATTAACCACTTGTGGGCACATATAAGGATATGTTCAAACCATGTAAAATGCAATTAGATCATGAAATAGTGAAATCAATGCATCTTACAATCATGTAAATCAGCCCACCAATATCATGTTAAAGCCCCAATATGGATAACTTGTAAATAATATCAAAACTTCACAATAGTTCATCAAAAACCTCAAGAATCCTTAAAGAAGCATTTTATCAAACATTTAGCAGATGTGTAGTACTAGTGTAAAATCATACAATTCAAGAGTGGAATAATGCTAAAAAATTCAATGTAATACCATTAATAGATAATTGGTAACACCCTCAAATAATATACATCAAAATACTTCACCAAATCTCACAATAGATCTTAAATTCATAGATCAACGCATGCTAAAACAAACACAATCTCATGAAACCCAAACTTAATGTGCAGTGAAATTCATAATAAGTAAGAACCATAAGTGAATCAACTTTAAATCATGCAAGTTTAGATAAAAGGAAGCTTAGGAATCATGTGTAAAAGGAACCCATGAAATAAACCTACATACCCTGACTTTGGAGCATCCTTGAAGAAGATTGGAAATGGAGACTTGAAGATTGAGCAATCCTTAAGATCTGAAAAGTGTTTTGTTACTTGAATTTTGAGAGAAATATTAGTCTAAGTGTTTGAGTGAGTTTAGGGAAATGTCTTGTATAATATGAGTGTGATATATGGATTAGGTATTTTTACACATAGGAACACTTAGGCCCAAGACTCAAAATTCTTGGACTGAAATTGAAAAACTAGATAGAAAATGCACAATGGTGCCTCGCACCTACATCGCAGATACCTCACTGGAATTTGACACTTCAAAATTTAAAATTGTGAGTTGTTCACTCTAAAATCAAGGTTAGACCCTTTTCTCACCAAACTTTTGCCGCCTGAACAAGAATATGAAGTCGAATTTTTGATATCATGCATGCATTTTGAGATATATGGAAATTACAATACTGGACACTTCTAAGGGACATTATTAGGCACTTTATGAGGTTATTTCAATGGATTTCCCTCAAAATCTCAACAAGGGTAAGGAGGTTCATCCATAAGGTGCTAATATAGTTTCTTTGGGGAGAGTTAGTCAGCAAGGTGGTACCCCAAGGCACAAATGGTTTTATGTTTTTCATATGAGGTAAGGGGTTGATGAGGTGCTCGATGTCATTACTCGTATGTTAAAAATCTTTGATTTTGATGTGTATGCATTGATAGACCCGAGTGCCACTCTTTCTTTTGTTACTCGTCTTATTGCCAAAAAATTTCATACTGAGCCAAATTGTTTGTGAGTCATATGAGATGTCTACTACTATTGGTGTATCTACTATTGCTAGAAGGGTCTATAGAAATTGTCCCATTTGTATCTTACATAATCCATTGCCTTGTGATCTTGTTGAGTTGAATATGGTTGATTTTGATGTCATTCTTGGGATGAATTGGCTACATGCATAATATGCCTACATTGATTGTAGAACCTATCAAGTTCTAATTTCCAATTGAACCCGTCCTTGAGTGGGAGAGTCATGATGTGGTGGTTAAGGGTAGGTCCAAATATTTCATTAAAGCCCGTAAGTTAATCTCTAAGGAGTGTCTTTATCATCTTGTGAGCATTAGGGATGTGGAGTCCAAAGTCCTTCCCATAGAGTTGATTCTAATTGTAAATGAGTTCCTTGTCATCTTTCCAAATGACCTTCCTGGTACTCCTTCGGAAAGGAAAATAGACTTCGGTATAGACCTCCTCCCCAATACTCAACCCATTTCTATTATTCCTTACTGTATGGCCCTGGCAAAGTTAAAAAAGTTGAAGGAGAAATTGAAGGACTTATTGGAGAAGGGTTTTGTTAGGCCTAGCCAATCAACTTGGGGTGCACCGGTGTTATTTGTAAAGAAAAAGGATGGGTCTCTTAGAATGTTTATTGACTATCGGCAACTTATTAGGGTTTACCATCAAGAATAAGTACCCTCTTCCATGGATTGATGATTTATTTGACCAACTTCAAAGGGCCAGTGAGGAGGAGCATATGACTCATTTAAAGGTAGTGTTGGATAGATTGAGGGAAGAGAAGTTGTATGCTAAATATGATAAGTGTGACTTTTGTCTAAAAGAAGTTGCCTTCCTAGGTCATGGTGTATCGGTGACTGGTATTAATGTGGATCCTCAAAAGATTGATATGATTAGAAATTGGCCTAGACCATTGACCCATCGGGTATTAGGAGCTTCTTAGGCTTAGCAGGTTACTATTAGAGGTTTATGAATGGGTTCTCTTCTATTTATTCTCCCATGACAATGTTGACCTAAAAGAAGGCTAAGTTTGTGAGGATCGATGAGTATGAAAGGAGTTTTCAAAACTTGAAAGATAAGCTTGTGTCTGCTCCTATTTTGTCTCTACCGGAAGGGTTAGAGGGGTTTGTGGTGTATTGTAATGCCTCCCGGATTGGTTTGGGTTATGTGTTGATACAGAATGGTATGGTCATAGCCTATGCTTCTAGGAAACTCAAAGTGCATGAAAAGAATTATCCTACACATGATCTTGAATTAGCTGTCGTGGTTTTTGCTTTGAAAATTTTGTGCAATTACTTGTATGGGTGCATGTTGATATGTTTACTGATCATAAGATTCTCCAATATGTCTTCACTCAAAAAGATATCAACTTTAGACAAAGAAGGTGGTTGGAACTTCTTGAGGACTATGATATAAGCATGCCTTATCATCCAGGTAAGGCCAATACGGTGGTCGATGGTTTAAGTAGGGTGTCTATGGGTACCCTAGCTCATAATGGTGGTGGTAGAGAGGTAGCTAGGGAGGTCCGTTGGTTGGCTAAATTGGGGGTTAGGTTGGAAGAGGTTAATAATTGTGGTATTATGGTTGTTGATGGTTCAATATCTTCCTTGGTTGATGAGGTAAAAACAAAGCAAGATCTTGACCCCGGTTTGTTGGAATTGAGTACATTAGTAAAAGATAGCAAAGTGAAGTTTTTGTCCCAAGGGGGTGATGGTGCCTTTAGATACCAAGGTAGGTTGTGTCGACATTGTGTTTATGGCTTGAGCCAGAAAATCCTTGATAAGGCCCATAATTCTTCTTATTCTATTCACCCCGGTTCTACCAAAATGTATAGAGATTTGAGGGGTATGTATTGGTGGGGAAGCATGAAGAGGGACATTGCCAAATTGGTATCCAGTTGTCATAGTTGCCAACAAGTCAAAGCCAAACATCAAAGGCCGAGTGGCCTAACCCAATAGATATTCTTACTTGGAAGTGGAAGGAAATTAACATGGATTTTGAGGTTAGGTTGCCTAAGACTAGAAAGGATTTTGAGTCAATTTGGGTTATGGTAGATAGAATGATAAAGTCAGCTCATTTCCTACTGGTTAAGACTACTTATGGGCCGAAGACTATGCTAAATTGTATATTCATGAGTTGGTGAATTTTATAGGGTGCCCTTGTCTATCATATGAGATCGTGGAGCAAAATTCACTTCACATTTTTGAAGGTCCTTCCAAAGAGGTCTTCGTACCAAGGTAAAGCTTAGTATGACCTTTCACCCTCAAACGGATAGACAAGATGAAACAACTATCCAAACACTTGAGGATATGCTTAGGGCTTATGTATTAGAGCTTAATGGTAGTTCAGATGGTCATCTTACATTGATTCAGTTTTCTTACAATAATAGTTATCATTCTAGCATTAGTTATGGCTCCTTTTGATGCCCTCTATGGTAGGCGTTGGAGATCACCAGTTGGATGGTTTGAAGTGGGAGAAATGGCATTGTTGGGTCCAGATCTGGTTATGGAAGCTCTTGAGAAGGTTGGGATGATTATAGAAACGTTGGTGGCCCAAAGTGGCCAAAGGTCCTATTCCAATGTGAGGAGAAGCGATCTTGAATTCAAAGTTGGTGATTGGATTTATTTGAAGGTGCCACCCATGAGGGTGTGGTTCATTTTGGTAAGAAAGGCAAGTTAAGTCAAAGATATGTGGGTCCTTATGGGGTAATAAGGAGGATTGGCAAGGTAGCTTATGAGTTAGAATTACTTAGTGAGATGTATTTGGTTCATCCAATCTTTCAAGTATCCATGTTGAGGAAATGTGTGGGAGACCCTAATGCTATTTTGCCTTCTTATGTTGTGGGTGTTTTTGAAGATAACTTGACTTATGAAGAGGTTTCGGTTCAGCTTTTAGATATACAACTAAAAAGGTTGAGGAACAAGGATGTGGCTTTCGTTAAGGTCACTTTGGAGGAATAAACAAGCTAAAAATGCTACTTGTGAGGCCGAATCTATCACGACCAAATCCTACGGCCTAGAGGTAACAGGGCGAATGAGGAACCCGAAGGAACCCCAAAGAAGCCTCTTGTCTTATCATTACACATCATTGGTCACAAAAGCATTTAAATGAGATATAAAAGTAGAAATAGGGCAATTGGGACTAAGGGAAAGCTTGCATCACAACATAATCAAGAGACAAAAGAGTCAAAACTCATATCATAGGTACATAGCATGTCCGGCAACACCTATACTACATAGATAGAGCGAGGGCTAAGACAAAGCAATCGGGCACACCCTAAAAGCTAAAGTAAATAACAAAAAAGAATGTCACAATACATAATAAGAGAAACTTAGACTAAGGTCCCCGAAGTGGAGGACTCACCAACTAGCTTGAGTAGTACTAGACTAGCCACGTGGAGGAGGAGAAGGATCAACTTGAGCATCGATTCTTAAATAGTGACATCATGTAGGCATATATTATGCATTAGTACATTTGAATGTACTCAGTATGTATTATGCAGTGCAATAGTAGAAAGGCATCATAATCAAAATGCATAGAGATAAGAAATAGATAGCATAGTAGCAATATGGCATGCATGATTAATGCTTAAGTAAGACATACTTACATAGAATAGAACATATGTGTAAGAAGAGACCATAACTATTTGTGGATCGTCACACCCTACCACCCTTAGTGATTGAGGTATAAACCTCGTTAATAGGTTGGTGGATCATCGCACTCTACCACCCTTGGTGCCTAAGTATAAACCCCCTGATAGATAGATGGGTACAAACCCCCAACAAGGTTGATGGATCATCACACTGTACCACCTTTGGTGCCGGAGTACAAACCCCTTTGATAGGTTGATGGGTACAATACCCCGACAGGGTTACCCGGTGCATAACCCCTGAGTAGAGCCTGGTCACATTCCAACACTACATAGAGAGCACTATATACATGCACTCATTTAATTATTATTTCATCATATCATTATCATATACCATCATCATGTTTTCATCCATATCATAAGCCATGCACTAGACCTTCAATTCCTTAAGAAACCACAACTAGACATTTTATCAAACACTTAGAGGGTGTGTAGTGCTAGTGTAAAACCATGCAATTCAAGAGTAAAATCATGCTAGAAAATTCAATGTAAAGCCTTCAATAGATACTTGGTAATATCCTCAAGCAATTTACATCAAAACCCTTCACCAAATCTTACAATAGTCATTGGTTTCATAATTCAAAACATAGCAAAATAGTTACAATTTCACGAGCTTCAACATAGGGTGTAGTAATTTTTATAATAAGACAGATCAAATTGTAAAATCAACTTTAAATCATGCAAATTAGAATAAAAGAAAGCTTCGCTATCATGGGTGAAAGGAACACATGAAAGAAACCTAAATACCTTAGCTTAGAGATGAACTTGGTGAAGATTAGAGATGGACACTTGATGCTTGAAGAAGAACCTTGAAGGAAATCCTTAGTTCCGGATAAGGGTTTGAGACTTGAATTTAGGAGTGAAACATTTGGCTAAGTGTTTTGGTAAGTATTGGGGAGTGTTCAGGATGATATGAGGGTGAAATATGGCTAAGTATAGGTATTTTAGTGAATGGAAAATCCTAGGCCCAAGACTTAAATGTCTTAGTGACCCAAGAAAAAAATAGGCACTTTTTTATATAGAGGCACATCATGAAAGCGAGGCAGATTCTTCTTTAAAATTTGCATTTTGAGAATTTTGAATTTTGATATGGTTGCTCTAGAATCGGAGTTAGACACTTTAACGCCCTAAGTTTGACCCCTTGAACAATAATATGAAGTGTAATTTTTGATATCACACATGAATTTTGATTTATATAGAATTTACGATTTCAGGCTCTTCTAATATGAAGTGGGATTTTTGATATCACACATGAATTTTGATTCATATAGAATTTATGATTTCAGGCTCTTCCGAGGCACTTTTTGGGGTCATTTTCAGAAGCAGACATGCAAAAGCAATATCCTTACCTTTTACACTCCACTCAAGCCTAAAGTATTAATCTAAGTCTCCCTATGTGATTCTAATGTTATGCTTCAGCCTTATATCATTTACAAAAATTCATGTTTAAATTGACAAGTTCAGGATGATTTTACATTTATGTTGAGATTTTTCAAATGATGCTTAAGTGCATTGTTGCATCCTTATGTGGGCTAAAATTGTCAAGTCTATGTCTATCTTATACGTTTTATGAAATTTGGGGATGAATTTTCCAAAGAGGGAGGTATTAAAATAACTCAAAAAAGTGCTCGAAAATATGCCTTGGAAGTGTCCGAAATTAGAATTTTCATATATCTTAAAATCCATATGTGATATCAAAACTCTAACTTCATATTCTTGATCATGGTGTTAAATTAAGTGGGAAATAGGCCTAACCCTGATTTTAGAAAAAATGAATCACAATTTCATTTTCTTGAAATTTCAATTTCCATAATCGATTTGTTGTGCGCATCATAGACCTGTGTAAATTTTGCCTGCACGATAGGTCACAGAGCAGACACGAACCTGTGTAATATTTTGCCAGTGATTTTTATCTCTGTCTAAAGCTTTTGGGTCTTAGCCCTAAGTCTTCCCATGCATACAAGTACCTATACTTAGTCATATTTCACCTTCATATCTTACAAGACATTCCCCAACACTCTCTCAAACACTAGGACAAATATTTCACCCAATATTCAAGTGCCAAATCTCAATCTGAATCTTAAGGTTTTCATTCAAGCTTTAAGTCTCTATTTCAAATCTTCTTCAAGAAATTCTCTAAAGAAGGTATATGGGTTTCTTTCATGGGTTCCTTTCACCCATGATGCCCAAGCTTACTTTTTTCTAAAAATTTCACTGCACACTATGTTGGAATTTCATGAAATTGTGATTGATTTAACATGTTATCAGCTATGAATCTAAGATCTTTTTTGAGATTTGATAAAGGGTTTTGATGTATATTATTTGAGAGTATTACCAAGTATCTATTGATAGTTTTACACTGAGTTTTCTAGCATGATTCTACTCTTGAATTGTATTGTTTTACACTAGCACTACACACCCGTCAAGTGTTTGATAAAATGTTCGATTATGATTTCTTGAGGAATTGATGGTCCAATGCATCTCATATGAGTTGAATGATTATATGATGATGAAATAAATATATGCATATGATATTATCTCTATAGCGTGGGGAAATTACCAAGCCTCACTCGGGAGGTTGTAGGCCCGGGTAACCATGCTGAAGGTTTTGTACTTCGATCGCCTCGCTTCGAAGGTAGTAGGCCCATGCAACCATGTCGAGAGGTTGGTACTTAGATAAAAATATTTAGGGGTTTGTACCTCATCAACCATGTTGAGGGGTTTGTAGCTCATCAACAATGTTGGGGGGTTTGTACCTCATCAACCATGTTGGGGGGGTTTGTACCTCATAAACCAAGTTGAGAGGTTTGTACCTCATCAACGAATTGAGGGAGTTTCACCTCATTCGCCTCTTCAAGGAGGTGGTAGGCCTTGGATATTCATTAATAATGATCTCTCGTTACACATGTATTATATTCTATATAAGCATGATTTATTTCAAGCATCTTTCATACATATCATATTGCTACTACGTTATCTATAGATTATTATTATGCATTTTGACTATGTTGCCTATCTATTGTTGCATTCCATCCTATATACTTAGTACATTCAAATGTACTAATGTATAAACTATGCCTACATGATATTACTATATAGGACCTGGAACTCCTAGTGATTTTTCTCCACGTGGCTAGACAGATTGTCCAAGTTAGCTTATGGTGAGTCCTCATGTCCAGGGAAAATATCTATCTTCTGTCAAGCTTATGTTTAGACTATATCTTTGTATATTTGGATTACCTATTGTCATTATTATGAGGGTGATCCCGGTTACTTGTCTTGGCCCCTGCTAAGTATCTAAGGTTTAGAGGTGTTGTTGGACACGTTATGTATAATGTTATGAGCTTTGACTCTCTCTTGACTCTTGTTGTTTATGATATGAAAGATTTTCCCTTAACCCTAGTTATCCCTATTTACTATATCTTATTGTTATTGTATTGCTTACATAATCAAGATATGTAATGATAAGTTAAGAGGCTTGCTTGGGGTTCATTTGGATTCCCCATGCGTTGTGTCACTTCTAGGCCCTAGTTTGGGTCATGACAAAATCCTTAAATTTGAATGAGAGATTTGATAAAGTCTTAGAGAGGTTTTAGAGAGGCTTTTGAGTGATATAAAGTTGAAAAATGGCTAAGTATAGGTGATTTCACGTTTTAGTGGGCATGGGACTATGACCCAAATGCCCTTGGGCGCATAAGAAAAACTAAGAAAATTTTTGCACTAGTCCGTGTTTGGTCCACGATGCGAACCCAACACGAAGGAATAAATAACACTGATTTGCAACCTTGGCGCGCCGTGGCCAGGATGCGGATTCTCACTGGAATTCAAAAATTAGCGAAAATTATTTTTTGCTATTGGTCCTCTAAAATTTGAGTTATACCCATTTTCCACTCAATTTTGTCCCTTGATTGTGAATATAAGGTCGGATTTTTGATATCACAGATGAATGTTAAGATATATGAAAATTATGATTATGGGCATTCTGAAGCATATTTTTGGGGCATTTCATGTATCCTTACCAAAAGCAGCAATCTGTACTCAACGGAATAATCAAAATTCAATTTTTAGACCTCCTCGACACAATTAGCGATGCAACTCAAATTAACTAGGTTAAAACCCAAAATACCAAAGTTACCCTACCCTCGGAAACTCCAAAAATTATGACAAGATTATTTCTAGCATTAGTTTCACCATCCAGACTTATTGGAATTACCAAAATTTTGACCCGAGCTTCTAAACTCTAAATGTTGACCAAAGTCAAACTTTGGCTTTGGAAACAACTAAAAATGCACCTTTTAGTCTAAATCCTTTAGTTAACTCTAAATTCATTTCTGTAACTTCTCCTAGACCAGATTCAATGTTTCGAAGCTAATGGAATTGACGAATTTTTTATCCAACTCTCGAACTTAAAATGGTACAAAAACTCACTTTTTCAACAACTTAAGCTTCTAAAATTCCCAAAACTCATATTTTCCATTATTAAATCTCAGGATTTCAGTTCAAACCATACATATAGTTCAAAATAGGCCCAAAGTAACTTAGGAAAGGGAAAAATAGCAATTTCCATAGATAATTCAAAAATGACTAGCAAGGCTAAAGCAAACCAGAAAGGATTTTTATTCAAAATCGTACCTGTATTTTTAGAAAAATAAAAGCATAAGGAAACATTATGATTATGAAAAGAAAAATCTTACTAAAGAGATAAATTTATTAGACAATAAAGTACATATACTTTGTACACTACATATAATATTCTTAGAGAAAACCTCAAGAATGGCTGGAACAATGTAAAAATCGTGAACCTCCATTTTTATATCATTTTTTGAACTTTTCAAGCTTTTTAGATGATTTTTTATGGAGATTTTTGAAGAATTATATTGGTTAAGTGCTTCTAACCTTATTTTATTCATTTTTCATGGTTTATATCTTGATTTTGTCTTGAATTTTATGATTTTAAATTACCAAAATTGGAAACTTTTAATCTATGATTTTAAAACTTTAAATGATGATTTTGCTCTTGTTTTGAACTCGATTTTAGTGGGATTTTCACTCACAAACTCCATTTTTCATGTGAAACCTAACTTTAAAGTCAATTTCTAGATTTAGGAACTTCAAATGTTAGCCCTAGTTTTGATCATTTTGCCGATAAACCTAATTCCTGCCAATATAGGTATCAAAATTCATCTCTTGATGCGTAGTACCTATTTTTGATAGTGATTGATCAATTTAAGGATCATTTTGAGAATTGATTTGATTGAAAGCTTGTCCGAGTGTGATTTCGGCATTAAGGTAGGATCGACTAACCTTTTTGGGACTGGATTTGAGTTATTGATCATGTTTATGTGACAATTGTGAGATATAGATTGATTCATGAGTAAGTGAGTTGATATGATAGAATGTTGATGGAAATGTCCTCCCGATTAAGCCAAAATTTGAGTAAATGGTGATCCTATTGATGAATTGAGATGAACTCTTACGAATTGAGATAATTTGGAATAATAATGTCATAGTATGAAACTTGTGATACTATTTGGGTAAATTTGTGGTAATTGATGGTTGTTAAGATACTTTTAAGTATTATGTGTATAATTTGGGACGAGCAAGGTCTAGTATTATGTTATATTTTTATATCTGGGATGAGTGAGAGGTTTGGTATTATTGGTACACTTGTCTATCACTCCAAGTATACTTCAAAAGATCTAGTGAATAAATAAAGGATGTATATATAGGATGATCACCTTTATTTCACTACCATAAGCATATATGTACTCATACATTTTGCATGATCAAAACACGAGGATCATTCTTGTGATTCTCTTCTCATTAGCTGAGTTTAAGAAAGTAAATTACCATTACATTGTAAACCTTCCAACACTCTGGTTACTAAATATTCTATTCACTGACTTTAATCTCAATGTTGAGATAAAGAATTTCATTGATGAAGTATAAATTATCTTCGTTCAGAAATGTGTTCCTTCTACACCAAATATGTTGCTGCAACCAACAGCCATGCCATAAGTGAAGGTGTAGTATCTTTTGTACATTCCCATATATTCCTCACTGGACTAATACGAGCTATAAAACTTATATTCAAATATGAATATTAGTGATCTCTTCTGCTTTTTGCCCAAAAATAATTGGAAGCAATGGGATGCAAATTGATAATTCATCTAACAATAAGTTGACAGGAAAAGACCATACCCTACAAAATCTCAAGCTTGCAAATAAACTCTGTAGTAGGAAATATAAATTGTTATTGGAGAGGACATACAAATACAAACCTATTTCCTTCTGGTAGAGTTTATTCAAAGCTTCTTTCCTGATGGTAAAGTTTGTTCATAAGCTTATAATTTGGTTGGATCGCTTTGAATAAACTCTGTAAGTTTGAAATATAGGGACATTTCAAACTTAATAGCTTTCATAGGTTTGTATTTGTATGTCCTCTCCACATACCGATTCATATTTCCTACTAGTCGAGTTTATTCGCAAGCTTGTGATTTGGTTGGATAGGGGATTGTCCTGTCAATTCATTGTGAGATGAATCATCAATTTGCACCTGATTGTTTTGGATTTTTATTGGGATTGGAAGATAAACGGTTACTAATATTTATAATTGAATACGAGTTTGTAGCTCATATGAGTCCAAGCGAGGAAAATATGAGTATGTACAAGGGATACTACACCCTCAATAATGGCATGGTTATTGGCAATAGGAACCTATTTGGTATAGCTTGGAACACATTTTCCTGAATGAAGATAGTTTATATTTCATCAATGAAAGTCTCCATCTCTACGTTGAGATTAGTGTCATGAATAGAATTTTTATGGTTGTTGGCTATAGGAATCTGTTTGGTGTAGCTTGGAATGGATTTTTCTAGATAAAGATATTTTATACTTTATCAATAGAATTCTCCATCTCCACATTGAGATTAGTGTCAACAATGGAATGTTTAACAACCAGAATCTTGGAAGGTTTACATTGTAGTGGGTTTTAAAATACCAAAACCGAATTGCTTTAGAAACTCACAAATAGAGACTAATTCACTTTTCTTTTATTTTAATTAGTCAAAAGCAAATTTATCTTTCTGCATTGAAAAGAATAATGGATGGTAGAGGAAAACCAAGGTTCTAGTGCTACAAAAAATTCTCAAACTCATAGCATCAAAGTAAGTCTCCAATTCTCTGTTGATTGTACTAACAGTATCCACAAAGCTAAAAAGTATGCATAATGTGTTAGCATCAGAGCTCTAATCTACTTTACTAGTTGTCTTTATTTTTATTCGTATTATTTATGGAGTATCTCACTAGATGCCTTGATACATAGAAAGATTTCAAGGCAAAAGAAATATTACCAATTGTTGATTATACCTATAGACTTTGTCACAATAACTCCCTTTCTATTAAGAAGTTGTATATTGCCCTTAAAAGGATGTTTCATAAAGTTTGGTGAGAGAGAATGGTATATAGTTATCTGGGTAGTCCCAAATAGATAATCAATTTGACACTTGGCTTAAGGAAGATTAAATATCAGATATAGATTGGTCAAATAGCTGGTGACATTTGATATAAATAAAGTAGTTGCTTTTTAAAACAAATATGTTGAGTCTATTAATTAAACACAAGTAGTACTACTCTATTATTTATGTCATATTTGAGCTTTTATGATTTAACAAATTATAGGACTAGATAGAAGGACCTGGTCTCACATGTGATCTTTATTAAAGATAGAATGGGGAATCACCATAAAAGCTGACACCACCTATTGTGGTTAGTATGCAGTGTTTTCAGCAATAGGAGTCAACTAGGTTATCTCGTCCATACTTTTTAAGCTCACTTGAAAAGAAAAATCTAATCTTTCCAACACACAATTTTCACATTTAAGTTGAAGTTTCATATTAGCAAGAATTTTTTTCATAAATAAGAAGCCATAGACCCCATAGTCAAAATTATGAAAATGTTTATTAGCTTTCTTTAGTAAGTTGCATCTTGATGTTCTTATATTGTAAGATTATTCCTGAAGCTATAAAGAAATCTGAATCATTCTTGTCAGGTAACCAGGTTTGCTTAAGGGTTCAATCATGTTGTTGAAGTTTGAATCATCTAGAGGTAGTTGATATAGTAGGTAATAGGATTATTCTTTTGTGCTTTATTATAAGGGTGTTACAAATGTAAGGGATTGAGAGTTTTATCCCTTAAGATTGAAAGAGTTTGTAATTAAATGTAGCCGACAAGTGGAGTCTATGCTGAATTTAATAAAGTGTTTCGATCATAATCATCTCCTCCCATGAGCAAAAGGCTTCCACATAAAATGCATTTTGTTCTTTGTGTTTCATTTTTTTATTGCATTATCTTTGTTCTTCATTGTTTATAGTCAAAGGGACATGGTACCTTGACTCGAGATAGACTCATATAAATTATTAATTGCTATCAGAGCAGTAACGCTCTATATGATTAACATCTAGATAGGATCTTACTAAAATGGTTGCTCAACCCATTCTAGAAGGATAGCCAACCGCCAAACCTTGTGGAAGACTAAAATACATGATTTCTTTATGGCTTAGGATAATGACTTATGGGATATCATTCTTGATGAACTCTATATTCTTATGAAAGAAGTAAAAGAGGCAAAAGTTACTTGATTTATTCCCAATACAAAAAGGGTATACAATGATGTAGCTCAAAAGAAGATTGAGAAAAAATACAAAGCAAAAAAAGTGTTGGTATGTGGTATAGGACCAGATGAATATAATATGATCCCTGCCTGTGAATATACTAAAGAGATCTGGGAGTGATTGAGAACAACTCATGAAGGAATTAGTCAAGTGAAAGAACCAAAAGTGGACACATTGAGCACTCAGTATGAAAACTTCACGATGAAAGAAGACGTTATCCATAGAAAACTAAAGTTGGAAGGGTACTAGTCTAGGTTATAAAGAAACTATATAAAGCTCTTATGAACAATTTATTCAAAGATCTTGTCAAATCTGAAAAATTAGGGATACAACAATGGAAAGTATTTGAGGTGCCAGAAATTAAATCTTTCTTATAATCCTCATAGAAAATACATTTTTTACTGACAGTTATATTTGCTATGCATTCGTTGTTGTTGTAGTGGAAATCTTAAGGAGAACTATCATGCTTGGAAATGAGCAAAAATTCCAATTCTCAAAAAATCCTAAGCAAAGAAAATTTTGAACATGGGAGCTGGTTCTTATAATTAAATGAAAAAACAACAATTACCATACTGGGCTAGTAAGCTTTGATTACACCTCTGTCTATATTCTGGGAGTTCATGCTTAAATATATTTCCAAGGGCAAACACCTAATCTTCTTGCAGGAAAAGTCCAGAGGAAGCAGTCAAGTTGATTAATGGACAATGGATGTTCCAAACACATGACTAGAAGGACTGAAAATTTTCTATATCTCGAGGCATTTAAAGGTAGGAGCGTCGCTCTTAGAAATGAGAAAGGGGATACATTTTCAACTTTTGAAGGATTGGGAAGTCTCTGGAACACTCAATTAAAAATGTGTATTATCTAAATGGGTTGCAATATAGTCTTCACTCTTCTCAGCATATATTTTCAAAATTTGTGACAAGGGAAATGAAAGATTTCTGTTAGAAAAATGCATTGTCACAAATTTAACTTCTCTAGACATAATTTTGAATACAAAAAGGTGTAAAAACATTCATGTAGCCGATCTGGATAGTTCTCATTATAAAGATCTAGCTTGTCTTAGTGCAGTAAGTGCAAATGTTAATCTGTGGCACATAAGACTTTGTCATGTCAGCTCATATTAACATTGCTAGAAGCATATTGATAGATTACGATCTTCCAAAGATCTTTTAGGCAAAGGTTGTGAACACTTCTTGTTATGTCACCAACTAATGTCTAATCAGGTCAATCCTTGATAAGACTCCACATGAGCTTCTGAACAATCAAAATCCTAAGTTAAGGTATCTCAAGGCCTTTAGTTGTAAATGCTTTAACTTGTTCTTAATAACAAATAGTATGATCTTGTGAAATTTGAACCCAAAAGTAATGAACAATTATTTGTAGGCTACTCATCCACCAAAATATTACTAAATTTATAGCATATGGCAATTTACATTGAAAAAATTGTCCATATACTCTTTGATGAATCTGGAGGAATCAAGGATTTGAACAAGAAGAATAATTTAGAAATTAAAAAACTACTTCAAATCAAAGAGACATCTTAACTGTAGAATCAGCTAGTGACAATAACTCAAGAAGAAGATAATCCTGAAAGAGAAGGCGACGATAAGGTATCTGAGGAGGGACCTAATCGATAAGACATTTCTAAAGAAAATGATTAGAATCAACTGGAGCAAATAATTCTAAAAATAGAGGTTTATATAAATCATACATAGTAGCTCATATGAAATACAGTGTGGAAGCAAAGTCCTCTCATCCCATGAATAATATTCTTTTTTCCTTTGCTTCTAGAATGTATACCAAATATAAAATAAGAAATTTGATTGCATTCTCTGCATTGATATCCACCTTAGAGCCAAAACATGTGGAAGAAGCCTTGAAGGATATTAGTGAACCCTATGTTGGAGAAGTTGCACCAATTTGAATGAAGCAAAGTGTGGCACCTTGTTCCTAGACCTTCTAACAAAACAATTATAGAGACAAGATAGGTCTACAAACAAAAGCTGAATAAAAATGGGGTCAGTACTAGAAATAAATATAGATTGATTATTCAAGGCTATAATAAAGGAGAGGGAATTGATTATGATGAAACATTTGCTCTTGTGACAAGAATGAAAGCTAGTAGAATCTTTATTACGTTTGCAGCTTTCATGGGGCTTAAGCTATTTCAAAGTGATGTTAATAGTGCCTTTTTGAATGGATATTTGAAGGAAGTGGTGTACATTAAGCAACCTCTTGATTTGAAGATGTTGATCAACCTACCTTTTGAATGGGCAATTCTAATTGATGTGTGAATTTTTGAACATAGTGTTAATACTTTGTTAAAAGAAAAGAATGTTGTCTCCTCCGTGGATCTATTCTTAATGGAGTCTTTGAGAAAGTTTGACCCCATAAACCTCCCAACTATTAAGATAAAATATATATATATACAAGATAATAATTTTCTGTATATCTTTCTATGTCATATGTGGCAATATATACATAAGAGATCGTGGAATAGAATCATCTAAATGCTATGTAATTTGGTACTGTACAAATCATATGTTTTACATAAGGAGAAAAAATCATAGATATGATATCCTGGATTTCAATAATTATCATAATAACTTAGAGAATTACATCTTTATATGAAGAATAACTTCTTAGAAATCCTTTATTAGCAAATACTCTCCCTCAAGTTAATGGATATCTTCTATTTCTAGCTTGCTTACTAGATCTTGAAACACATTGCATAACTTTTGTTTAAATATATCCACTTGATCTTGTTTAGATAGAGCTGAACTAGCTAAAAACCTTATTATTCTTAGTGCAATCATATTGTACAAGATTATTGTTGATTTATTGTCACAATACAGACTGATAGGTGCTTTCCATCTTATCTTCAAACCACCAAGGATCATCTTTAACCATAGCAACTCAAAAACTCCTGCAGCCATAGATCTACACTACGATTTTGCACTTGGTCTGGCTATTATATTTGTATTATACTTTCCCAAGTTAATAAATTTCCTCCTAAGAAAGTGAAATGTTGAGAACATGACCTTCCATCCACTAATGAAGCAACATAGTTTGCATTAATATGAGCCTCTATCATTACGTCTCCTCTTTGAATAATATACCTTCTTTCTAAACTTCCTTTAAGATATTGTAAAATTCTAATGACGCATTTCCCTAGGAACATGCATTGATTGGGTAACAACACTTACAACAAATGCAATGTCCAATCTTGTATGGGACAAGTAGATGAATTTTTTCTACAACCCTTTGATAAAAGCCTTTATTTACCATAAAATCTTCTAGATCATTGCATGATCTATGATTATATTTAATAGTTGTAGCCACTGATTTACACCCTAATTTTTCTATTTATTTTGGCAAATCAACGACTAATGTTTGTTGAAAAGCAAAAAATTCTTGTTTTGAGTGTGGCACTTTGATTGCCATATTTTTTTCTTTAATTTTCAAGCTTTTTGATATCAAATTCCTTGAGTAAGCACTTATTCAAGTTTTGTATCTCCTATCGATCATCACCTATAACTATGATGTCATCCACAAAATCTAATAAAAACGTCACCTTTCTTATTTCTAGGTGTTGTATGAATAAGGTATGGTCTCCTTAACTTGTCGATACTCTAGTTTCATCATAACCTTCGTAAATCTTTCAAACCATGCATGAGGGGATTGCAAAATCCATGGAGTACCTTCTTCAATGTACACACCATTTCGTTTTTGCTTTCAAAACCAAGTGGCACATTCATATTGACCTTATCATATAAGTCTCTATGTAAGAAACTATTTTCTACATCAACTTATTTGTAGGTTCCAATTTGCAGTCAATGATAATAAGATTCTTAGTATATTCATTTTTGCCATAGGGGCAAAAGTCTTCCAATAATCAATTTCCCAGATTTGTGTATAATCCTTTACTAGCAAATGTTCTTTAAATCTTTCGATGAATCCATCTAACTTATATTTCATAGATAAATACCGATTTGCATGATAAACTTTCTTTATTTTGGTAATTTCACAATTTTTCAATTTTTATGTTTCTCCAACTCTTTCATTTCTACCTTCATAGCTTTTTTTATTCTCTATTTCTTAAAGCTTTAGACAAATTTTTGGTGATAGGGATTGTGTTGAGGTTACAAAAAAAGGATTTATGACTTCAAAATAAATTTTGTATGTCATAAAAAGGCTAGAGAGTGTTGTATGTAAGTTTTAGTTCCTCTGTTGAGTACAATGAAAAACTGAAGGTCATTGGTTAAAAAAATTAAATATCTAATGTATGAAATAAATCATGATACATGTAGTATTTAAAGTAATAGAATAAATTCAAATATACCTTATATTATTCAGGAATTTGTTGCTTGAGTGGTTATGGAATATTACTCCAAGTATACCTCAAAACATTTAGTGGACAAGTAAATGATGTAAGTATAGATGATCACCTTTGTGCCACTACCATTGGTTTATATATATACTCATATATATACCCGAGGACTATTCTTCCTCCATCCTTGTGATTCTCTTCTCATTTGTTGAGTTTAGAAAGTAAAATAGCACTATATTATAAACCTTCCAGGATTCTGGCTACTGAATATTTTATTCAATGACAATAATCTCAACATCGAGATAAAAAATTTCATTGATTGAAGTATAAATTATCTTCATATAGAAATGTGTTCCAGCTACACCAAAAAAGTTCCTGCAACCAATAATCATGTCACAAAGAAAGGCATTGCATCCATTTTACATTCTTGTATATTCCTTGCTGAATTGTTGTGAGCTACAAAACTCATATTCAAATGTAAATATTTGTGACTCCTTCTGTTGCATAAGCAGAAATTACTAGAACCAACGATGCAAATTGACAATTCATCTCGCAATGAGCTAATACAGAAAGACCTTATCCAACCAAATCACAAGCTTGTAAATAAACTCTACTAGTAGAAGGTATAATCCTTATGTAGAGAGTGCATACAAATACAAACCTATTAAAGCTCTCGAATTTAAAATGTTTATTTCCATCTGGTAGAGTTTATTCAAGGCTTCTTTTCTGCTGGTAAATTTTGTTTATAGACTTTTTATTTTGTATATTTCAAACTGTAGATCTTTAATAGGTTTGTATTTGTATGTCCTCTCCACATATTAATTCATATTTCCTGCTAGTAGAGTTTATTTATCGACTTGTGATTTGTTTGACATGTATTTTCCTATCAACTCATTCGGAGATAGACATCAATTTACACCTCTATTAATTTGGATTATTTTTGGGCTTGCAAGAGAAAGTGTCACTGATATTTACAATTGAATATGAGTTTGCATATTTTATAAGTCCAGGTAAGGAATAAGTGAGAATGTATAAAGGGATACAACACCTTCACTAGTGGCATGTTTTTAGCTGTAGGATCCTATTTAGTGTAGCTTGGAATGCATTTCTTGTTGGAGACAGTTTATACTTCATCAATGGAATTCTCTATTTCCATGTAGAGGTCAGTAAGGGAATAGAGTGTTTAGCAGCCTGAGACTTACAAGGTGTATGTTGTAGAGGGCCATAAAATAGCAAAATTGAATTGCTTTACAAAGTTACATAAAGAGAGAAATTCACTTCTCTTTCATTTTGATTGATCAAAAGAAAAAAGAAAAATGGACAATAGAGAAAAAAATCTAAAGTTCTAGTGCTACAAAAAATCATTAGTCCCGTAGCATCAAATCAAGTGTCCAATTCTCCATTGGATGTATTTCTCATATCCTCAAAACTAGAAAGTATGCATAATGGTGTTGGCATCAGAGCTCTTATATAGTTGCTAGTTGTCCTCCTTATTTGTGTTGTTTGGAGTATCTCACTAGATGGCTTATTGTTAAAAAGATCTTTAAGACAAAGAAATAGTACCAATTGATTATTTTACCTATAAAACTTTATAAAAATAAACTCCGTCTAGTAGTGGATGTTGTAATGGCCTCCTAGGTCATTTCCATACTTTTACCTAAGTTCACCATTTTATCCTTTCTATAGTTCTTTATGGTCTTTGTATGGTGTTGGAATGGGTAGTATGCTTCCCTAAGTAGTTTGATGCAAGTTTTTCTCTCTTTAATTATTTAAGTTGGAAAGGATTAACTTTATTCAACATTTGGAGAGAATCGTATGAAAATTTCGATAGTTCCTCAAGCTCTAAAAGGTCCTTTTTGGTCTAAGAGGAAGGTTGGTTCAGGTTTTAGGGCCTCCATTTTGAGTTTGAGCAAAAACGTCATTTTAGATTTAAAGGTTTTGGTCAAGTTTGACTTTGGTCAATAGTTTCGATAAACATGCTGTCACAGCCCAACCCCGGGGCCATGTCTAGTGCCGATTAGGCACTTAAACCAATATTAAATCGCAAAACCACAACTTAAAGTCTAAGAATTCTACAGAACTTTCGATAGAGTTTCCTCTGTTTTTATGCCCTATCCTCACCTACAGCAGCTCCCAGAATGTACAAACAGCACATATGCACCTATATATACAACTAATGCAGGCCAATAAGGTCACCGCTGTGGCAGAACCACTCACAAGTACAATACACACATACCATCACATCACAGGACAAACTTCTTACCCACTCGTATCCACAGACCTCTATACAGAAAGTCTACAACATGTGACGGGACAAGGCCCCATCGTGCCCTCGAATATACCAAAGAGGTTACAAAACAAAGAAACCATAAATACTAGTACATATACCAAAAGAATGCTCCTGGA
>JAOTQJ010138120.1:0-40506 GCA_025642045.1 Solanum sejunctum | reverse complement strand
GACCTATGCTGCCAATTTCCAGCTTTCTTCTTAGTTGGGTTTTGGGTCCAAAAGGCCAAGTTATTTGTAGTGTGATTTAGATGTTTTTAAATTCTCATTGGACAAATAAGGTCCATTTATGATTCTTAAACATGGGACAAAGTTACATCCTTAACATGGAACTTATTTGTAATCGAACTTGAACCGATTCGGTGTCGAGTCTCGTCTCCGTTTTAGCTATCAATTTTATGCTAAGAAAGTAGGTGACTAACCTACCAGATTATTAAGTCATAAAATGACCTCAATCATTTTACTTAGCATAGAGCTAATATATCCTCAATTTAACACCAACACATATACACCCTCAACCCTCTTAAGCATTTAGACTCACATATTACCTGTTAAGACGAGATTCAAGCACTTTCAAGAATTGATGCTAATTTAACCAAAGCATAACATGATTTATTTATATAGCATTAGTACATGTAAAATGTGTGGTGTTACATGTTAGGATGTGTGTGGGTAAGCCAATTGCTATTGTACCATTGGATGTTGTTGGTTTTATTGAAGACAACTTGACTTATGAAGAGGTTGCTGTAGAAATTTTGGATAGACAAGTGAAGAGATTGAGGAACAAGGATGTAACCATCGTTAAGGTCCTTTGGAGGAATCAACAAGCTGAAAGTGCCACATGAGAAGCCAAAGCATATATGCAAAAGAGATATCCCTATCTCTTCCATTAAACTCAAGTCTAAGGTACTAATGTAAGTCCCGTGTATGATTGCAAGTTATGTGTTTCATCTATTATGTCATTGAAAGAATTCCTGCTTATGTTGACATGTTCATGATGATTTTGATATTTATGTTGAGATTTTTCAATGATGTTTAAGTGCATTGTTGTATTATTCATGTGTTGGGCTAAACTCATCTTGATTATTTTTCTCATATATATCTCTTTGACATTTGGGGATGAACGTTCTGTCTACAAGCCAAGCCTAGGTCCTAGACATGGCCGGCGAATAAGAAACTCGAAGGAACCCCACACAAGCTCATAGCATATCATTGCACATCCTTGTTCATGGAAGCAATTTGAAATGACAATAAATGATAAGCACAAACAAAGGAAAATGGGACTAAGGGAACATCCTTAATATCATAAGCAGGAAAAGTCAATAGAGTCAAAGCTTATAATATAGATACACCATATGTCCTACAACACCTCTACTACATAAAGATAAGAGCGTGGCCCAAAGAAAAGCAACCAGGCTCACTCTCATAGTGAAAACATAATCAAAAGAGATAAAGTCTTAACTCATAGCAAGAGATCATAAGTAATGTCCTCGGATTGGAGGACTCACCAACAAGCTTGAGCCAAGTAATACTAGCCACATAGAGGGGGATGCTCATGTGGGGCTCCGATTCCTACATGGTGACATCATGTAGGCATAGAGTATGCATTAGTACATTTGAATGTACTAAGTATTTGGGATGCAATGCAACAAGAGATTGGCACTATAATCAAAGTGCATAATGATAATCAATAGATAGCATAATAAGAATATGGCAGGTATAACCACTGCTTAAGTAAACCATGCTTTGCAACTCATTCATCTTATATGGATCACAATATATAAGTGTCGAAAGAAATGTCATTCAACATGACATAAGACCTTTTTAAAGGAGCAACCTTTCTTATGGGAGCCCATCCCTTTTCTGAGTAAATGACTATCCTCATGGGAGCCTATCCTTTTTTGGATTTAGTGACCTTCCTTGTGAGAGCCCATCCCTTTTTCGGATTAAATGACTTTCCTTATGGGAGCCCGTCCATTTTTGGATTAAGTGACCTTCCTTACGAGAGCCCATCCCTTTTTGAATTTTGTGGCCTTCTTTACTAGAGCCCATCCCTTTTTGAATTATGTGGCCTTCCTTACGGGAGCCCATCCCTTTTTCGAGTTATATGTCCTTTCTTATGGCAGCCCATCCCTTTTAGATTGTGTAACCTTCCTTATCGGAGCCCATCACTTTTTGGATAAAGCATTTAATAAAAATAGCTTATCAAACCATTACATTACAGCCATCAAGAAAGAACTCCTTATTTTCCCAAGAATACAATTACATGAGGACCCAACAATTCACTGCTTTACATTATTTAGACATATATATATAGCACTTAATCATCATATAATCATCATAAAATCATTCAACATATAATACATGTATTGGACCTTTAATTACTCAAGTAACACTAGCCTCATATTTTATCAAACACTTGGCGTTTGTGCAATGGTAGTATAAGACTATGCAATTTAGAGACCAAATCATACAAGACAATTTCATTGTAAAACCATCAATCTATACCTTGTAACTCCCTTAAGATATTTACATCAAAACCCTTCATCAAATCTTATAATACATTCAAGATTTATAACTCAAAACATACCAAAACAGTCATAACTTTACATAGCTTTAATATGGTGTACAGTGAATTTCATAACATGCAAGACCTATTTGTCAATCAACTTTAAATCATAAAGTTTGAGTTAAAGGAGTTTTAGGCACCATGGGTGGAAGGACCCAATGGTTTAACATTACATACCTTATCTTAGAGATGAACTTGGTGAAGATTGGAGATGGAGGCTTGAATCTTGGAGGAGAACCTTGAAGAAGAACCTTAGCTTGGGATGAGGGTTTGGGACTTGAATTTGGGAGTAAAAATATGGCTAATTGTTTTGAGTGAGTATTGGGGAATGTTTTGCGATGATATGAGGGTGAAATAAGACTAAGTATTGGTAAGAACACATTTGGGAACACTTAGGCCCAAGACCCCAAAGCCTTAGACAGAGATAGAAAGCACTGGCAGCAAAATACATAGGTCTGCGATGCGGACCTATGGCAGAGCCCAAATTAACACATATCAGCGACAGTTGTGCATCGTGGTTTTATTGCGGATCATCTCTATAAATTAAAAATTATGAAAATTGAAATTGCTAATCGTTTGCTCAAAAATTGGAGTTAGAACCTTTCCCTCCTAAATTTTACCCCTTGAACAAGAATACGAAGTCGAATTTTTAAAATAGCAAACAGATTTTGAGATACATGGAATTTAAAATTTTAGGCATTTCGAGGTACATTTTTGGGCACTTTTCGGGGTCACTACATGTTCCTATGGAGGAGATACTAAAATGCCCCCAAAAAGTGCTCAAGTACGTGCCTCGAAAATGCCCTTGATCATAATTTTTATATATCTCAAAATCTGTGCATGATATCAAAAATTTGACTGCATATTCATGATTGTGGGTCAAAATTAAGTGGGAAATAGGTATAAGCCCAACTTTAGAGCAACGATATAAAACTTTCATTTTCAAGAATTGATCTGCACCCCTGGCGTGATACGGCCAGAGCACTGACCTATGTAATGCATGCACTCCGCATAAGGTCTGCATCGCTGACCTGACATGAACCTGTACATTTGATTGCTAGTTTTTTTTAAGTTCGGTCCAAGGCTTTAACTCTTTAAGCCTAAGACTTTCTATGCGTAAAAATACCTATACTTAGTCATTTTTCAACCTCATATCATTCAAGACATTCCCCAAAATTTAAGTGCCCCAACTCATTCTAGATCTAAGGATTTCATTCAAGCCTCAAGATCACATTCCATTCTTCATCAAGAGAATCTCTAAAGTTAAGGTATGTGGTTTTAACCATTGGGTCCTTTCACCTTTGGTGTCCAACCTTCCTTTTAACACAAGTTACATGTTTTCAAGTTGAGTTACTTCTGGGTATTCTTTTTACGAAAATGATTATAAATTATGTTGGGTATAAGCCCAAATTTAGAGCAACCATATCAAAATTTTATTTTTCCAATAATTTATTGTCCATAATTGACCCAGGCCCCTGGCATGACACAACCAGAGTATAGACCTCTGTAATGCATGGCATCCGCATTGGGTCTGCATTGCGTACCTAACTTGGACCTGTACATTTTGTTGCCAATTTTTTTTAAGTTCAGTCCAAGGATTTAAGGCTTTGGGCCTAAGCCTTCCTATGCGTAAAAACGCTTATATTTAGTCATTTTTCAACTCCATATCATTTAAGACATTACCCAAAATTCAAGTGCCCCAATCTCATTACAGATCTAATGATTTTATTCAAGCCTCAAGATCTCATTCCAATCTTCATCGAGCGAATCTCCAAAGTTAGTGTATGTGGTTTCAACCATTGGGTCTTTTCACCTTGGAGTCCAACCTTTCTTTTTACACAAGTTACATGTTTTCAGGTTGAGTTAATTATGGGTATTGTTACTATGAAAATGATTATAAATTGTGTTGGGGTTTTCATGGAATGTGGACTGTTCAACCATGTTTTAAGCTATGAATTTATGTTCTATGATGAGATTTGATGAAGGGTTTTAATATATCTTGCATGACGGTATTACCAAGTGATAGTGGGTTGATTTACAATAAGTTTTCTCACATTATTTCACTCTTGAATTACATGATTTTTAATTAGCATTACACACCTGCCAAGTGTTTGATAAAATGTCTGGTTAAGGGTTTCGGAGTTATTAAAGGTCTATTGCAAGGCTTATGAGTTAAGTGACTTTACTATGATGAAAGAAATATATATATGTGTGTTGATTTTATAAATAGTATCGATAATGTTGCAAGTTGACCACGCCTCATTCAGGGGATGGTAGGACCGAACAACCATGTTGGGGGGGTTTTAGCCCAATTGCCTCGCTTGAGGGGTAATAGTCCCGTGCAAACATATTGGTGGGTTTGTGCCTCAATTGCCTCGCCTCGAGGGGTAGTAGGCACATGTAACAATGTTAGGGGGTTTGTACCACAATTGCCTCGCTCGGGGGGTGGTACGCCTATGCAACCATGTTGGAGTGTTTATACCTTAATCACCTTACCAAGGGGGTGGTAGGTGTTGGTTGCTATATGATGGTCTCTTTCTACACATGTAATATGTTCTATATAACCATGTTTTACTTCAAGCAACATTCGTGCATTCCATATTATTACTATGCTCATCCATTGCATATATTTTTGTATTTTGCTTAAGTTGCCAATATCTTGTTGCATTGAATTCTACATACTTAGTTCATTCAGACGTACTAACATATACTCTATGCCTACATGATGTTATCATGTAGGAAGGATTTTACTAAGTGTTGGTGGGTTGATTTACAATAAGTTTTCTCACATTATTTAACTCTTGAATTGCATGATTTTTAACTAGCATTACACACTTTCAAGTGTTTGATAAAATGTCTGATTTAGGGTTTCGGAGTTATTAAAGGTCTATTGCATGGCTTATGAGTTAAGTGACTTTATGATGATGAAAGGAATGTATATATATGTTGATTTCATGAATAGTATCTATAGTATTGCAAGTTGACCATGCCTCGTTTCGGGGGTGGTAGGACCGAATAACTATGTTGAGGGGTTTGTAGCTCAATTTCCTTGCTCGGGGGGTAGTAGGCCCTTACAACCATGTTGGTTGGTTTGTGCCTCAATTTTCTCGCTCAGGGGGTAGTAGGCACTTGCAACCATGTTAGGGGGTTTGTACCTCAATTGCCTATCTTGGGGGTGGTAGGCTCGTTTAACTATGTTGGGGAGTTTGTACCTCGATCACCTCGCCAAAGGGGTGGTAGGCATTGGTCTTTATATGATGGTCTCTTCCTACACATGTAATATGTTCTATATAAGCATGTTTTTCTTCAAGCAACATTCATGCATGCCATATTGTTACTATGCTCATACATTGCCTATATTTATGTATTTTGCTTATGTTCCCAATATCTTGTTGCATTGAATTCTACATACTTAGTTCATTCAAACGTACTAGCATATACTCTATTTCTACATGACATTATCATGTAGGAACCGAAGCTCCTCTTGATCACCTCCAAGTGTCTAGTGTTATCTTTGAAGAAAGTTTGGTGAGTCCTCAACTCCAAGGATAATATCTTTTGATCTTATGTTATGCAAAGTCTCACTTTCTTTTATTGTATGCTTTCGACTATGAGGGCGAGTCCAAGAAAATGCCTTGGCCCCCTTTTAATTCAATGTTTAGAGGTGTTGTTGGACAAGTTATGTAATGATGCTTTGAGCTTGACTCTCTTGGCTCTTGAATGTTTTAAGCTATGAAAGACTCCCTTAGTCCTTTTTGTCTTTATTTTATGGTCTCTTGTTGATGTTTAATTGCTTTTGTGACCAAGGATGTGTAAAAATATGCTAAAAGGCTTGTTTGGGGTCCCTTCGGGTTCCCCATTTATCATGTCATGTCTAGATCCTATGTTCGGGTCGTGACAATTTTGGTATTTTGAGTTTTAAACCAATTTATATGAGTTTTATAGGTAATTATGGTGAGGAGGACTTGAAATCAATTTCTGATGAGTCCAGATCATTGTTTCTGGTAAGGATACATATTTGGTTTTTGTAATTCTTTTTTTGGATGAGTTTTGAGAGTTCATTTTGAGTTTGGAAGTTATTTGACCATTATTGGTGCAAGTGAAATCGGTGTAGCTATGTATCCACTCCCTTATCGGGCCTGTGCTTCCCTATTCACGGAGGCTTGTCCTATTCATACTCTGCATTCACGACAAGGATCCCTACATTCACAGAGAACAATCTGTGTACTTCTCCGCATCCTTAGAGCATTGCCTAACATTCTCCTCTGCGTTCGCAAGTCCCAGATCACGTTTGTAGAGTGTATTTATTACTTGAATAGTGATACATCCAAGAAATACCATTTTAACTCCTATTTCAAACATTTCAAGCTTTTTAGGTAATTGTTGAAGAGCGATTTCGAAGAATTCCGTTGGGTAAGTGTTACTAACCTCTTTATAATCAATTTCCATGATTTATATCTTCAATTTTTCTTTAATTTCATTATTTTGAATGTCTAAAATTAAAATTTTATAATTTCTGATTTTAAAACTTTAAATAATAATTTCTCCCTCAGTTTGAATCAATTTTAGTGGGATTTTCACCCCACGAACTCTATTTTTTGTGTAGAGCTAGATTTTGAAGTCAATGTTTATATTCTAGAACTTTATATTCTAGCCCTAATTTTTTCATTTTTCCCCTAAGCCTAATTCATGCGAATATGAACATCAAAATTCATCTCTTGACGCATAGTATTTATTTCATATAGCGATTGATTGATTTGGTGATTATTGTTCGAGTATGATTTTAGCATCGAGTTAGGGTCGGCTAACCTTTTGGGAATATATTTCAGTAATTGGACATGTTTATATGGTAATTGTAATATCTAGCTTGATTCTTGCATAAATGGTTGATATGTTAGAATTGTGATGGGGAATGTGATCCCAGTTAGGCTCAAATTTGAGTAAACTGTGACGCTATTGATAAACTGAGATGAAATCTTATGGATTGAGATATTTTGGGATATTTGAGATATTTTGGGATATTGTTGTGATAATATTAGGCTTGTGGTACTATTTTGGAAAGTTTGTTGTAATTAGAGGGCATTTGGGATATTATTGTTATAATATTAGCCTTGTGGTACTATTTGGGAAAGTTTGTTGTAATTTGAGGCATTCGGGATGATTTTGTGAATCATATCTATATTTCAAGACGAGTGAGGTCTGATTTTGCTGTTATATTTGACCGTGCATAGTTTGGGATGGGTGAGGTCTGGTGTGGCTATTACACTATACTATTAGTATAATTATAACAATCTAAGATATGATGATGGTTGTGGTACCGGACTTGACACTTGATCTTACTCTCCATGATAATATAAGGCTTATGTATCAGTATTCTTATCACAATGACATGTATGTATATATATATATATATATATATTAATCTGTATCATTGACACACATTAATTTCACATTGCATTGTTCACCATCTTTGATCTGGGTAGGAGGCAAGGATAAGAGGCTTCACTTGATATATTGTAACACTTATTATATTACCCCTTGACTCGAGCAGGAGGCAAGGGATATACAATTTTAGATCCCTTGACCATGGGTAGGTGTCTAGGTTGAGATATTGTGATACCATTGACAATAGACAGGTGACAAGGTTGAGATATTATGCTTTCCCTTGACCACGAGCCTGTGGCAAGGTTGAGAGGCATTTGATATATGTCCTGATGAGACTCTCATGCATTGTACTCACATTTTCATCACATTGTATCATTGGTTATTATAGTTATATTATCATGCCTTTATCTATATTTTAATTGTTTTTAATCCTTTTGATGCAGTGATAGAATTTTTCGTTATTACATACTAGTTCAATTTCCATTACTAAGTAGGTTTAACCTACTAGGTACATATTGATGTACTCATCTCCACTGTTTCCTCCATGCAGATCAAGGACAGGGTCTCACATAGGGTAGTTGATGAGACTCTATCATAGTTACAGTTTGTTAATCCAGATTTTAGCAGTGAGGCTCAAACTTCAAGTCGTCGGGGATCTTTTGAGATGTCCTTTAATGCTTTCTACTCAGACATTGTATTAGATATTATCAGACAGTGTTGTATCTTTCTTTTAAGACAATTGTATTTATCTTTTGCACTACTTTAGATGCTCTAGTACTCATAACTCTAGGTATTCGGATTTTCATATGATATGTTGTGATTGTTTTTTCTTTACTTTATTCTTCCTTATTCGCGACTCGATTTTAGGTTGACAAATTTGGAATCAGTCTATAGGTTTGTTAGGCTTGTGAGTCAATATCAAAGTGTCTAGTACAGTCTCACAGATTGGTAATATAGATATCCATACTCATATTTAGGAGGCTATGGGAAAACTTGATAGGAAAACCTTTCATATCTTGCTTCTATTCATATGTTTCTTCATATCACATGCTTCGAAAATGTCTAATCTACTTCTTCTGTACAGATACTGACTAATCCATCTTGTTGACCAGTGGAAGAGCCCAAATCAGCTGATATGGCTCCCACTTTAGGTCATAGCAGGGATTATGATAGGGTCAGGGATCGAGGATATGCCAGAGGGGCAACTCCACATAGAGAATAGACTAGATCAATTTCTCTAGAGCATGATCATGAGTATTAAGGGGTTACAGATCTTATTCCACCGCCCTCAGCCACAGATTCTACACCCTCATTTTAGGAGTTGTTATTGTGGGTATTGGCTAGATAGGAAGGAGTTCCTCTAGCCCTAGTTGTTATTGATGTACTAACTTCTAGAGCTCTGGTTAGCCTTTCTATAACTCTAGTTATAACTATCTATGATTCATGTGGGTCCTTCCTCGATCTTAAGGGATCTTTCTATAACTTCTATATTCTTGTCTCAGATATTGTGGTTGAATTCTAGTTCTTAGCTCAAGGATTGGCTATTACTCCTCCTATTATACCACCCAAATTCTTAATGCCCCCATCCTCTGCTAGTTCTGCTATGACCACAACTGAGCAGAATAGTTTTGAGTAATTTATACGACTGGCTCCATTGAGGTTTGATGGAACCCCTGGTGATAGAGCTTGTGATTTCTTGTTAGAGTATCAAAGACCATATATGTAATTTAGCCATCCTTAAGTCACATGGAGTTTGCTTATACCTCTTACCAGTTCACCAGCCTAGCTAGGGAGAGATGAAGGTTAGTTTTGGCTCGCTAACCTGTTGGATCTCCAGCCATGATATAGAATCAATTCACTGAGGTATTCTTGGAGAGGTTCATATGATATAGCCTTTGGGATAGCCATTTGGATGAGTTTGACAGAATTCAATAGGGTGTTGTGTAAGTTTTAGATTATAAGGAGAGATTTCATACATTATCGAGATATGTCTTATCCAGTATCCCTATGGAGTTTGAAAGAATTCAATAATTTACCAAGGGAGTGGTTCAAGAGGCTCCAACTTCCTTTGTTTTGGCTGGAGGCACAGGTCAGAGTGTAGAAGATCATACTCATATGATAGAGCGTATTAGGCATGATAGATAGGGTGGCAGGAAGATGTTCCGCTAGCATGGCTAGTTTAGTAAACACCCGCTGCATAATAGGGAATTTTAGAGGTAGGGATATCACATTTGGGCAGCCCACATAGCCATCCTAGTATTTCACAGTGTTGACAGTTCCCAATCTACTTATATAGGTTGTGATAGCTCTCTTAGTTCAGCCAGATGTGTAGGTTCTACGACACAATGATCTTAAGGGCAAGACCCCAAGGCTTGTTACATTTGTGATGAAGTTGGGCACTTCACAAATCATTGACTATACGATGCAATTCCTGCCTAGACTTTAGGACCTCACCTGGCCTATCCAGCCTAACACCAGCAGCTAGAGACACCTCTCAAGGCATAAAGGAGTAATACCAAGAGAGGTCATGGTACTGTGATAAGTGGAGCCTCTAAGGGCACATAGCCTAGTGATAGGCATAAAGTTTGTCATGTTGTCCTAGATAGAGCCAAGGAAGAGGCCTCTGATGTAGTTATCATAAGTATAGTTCTAGTTTGCCACTGTTCAATTTTAGTTTTATATAATTGAGGCTCTACTTATTCCTATATGTCAACATATTTTGCTTATGACATTGATATTATGTGTGAGACGCTTGTCTATCCTATTTTATTTTTCACTTTGGTAGGCGAATCATTAGTGGTGAATCAGGTATACTAGGATTATGTTGTCACATTTATAGGGAGAGATTTATGTTGTGACATTTAAAGGATGTTGGCCTGATTCTATGGCATTTATTGGGCATGGGGTGACAAAGGATGGTATTATGGTATATCTAGCCAAGGTGGTTGTAAGGCCCCACCTGTGAAAAGTATGAAAAGTGCAAGAAATGAGTTCTGGAAATTTTTTGAGATTCAGTTGTTAATAGGACTATAACGGGTTGTAAGTAGTTCCACAAGCCATAACTAGTACTCGTGGGTTAAAGATCAGACTTGGTGAAAATGATGATTTCTAAAATTTAGTATACGACTTGTTAGATGGCCCATAAAATGACTTATGAGTCATATGTCCTATCATAGGTTGAGATTCAAAGAAAGTTTCTGAGGGTCCAAAATGTTATTAGATGAACCCCTTACCTAGGGCACATAAGTTAGACCACAACCCATAAATGAGGTCTTATGGTCCTGTCCGGTAGAAATTTATAAGGGGCAATTTTGTCATTTCCCAATATTTTATGCCTATACTATGCCATTTTAACCCCAAATAACCACTTTCCAACCTTATACACCCTCCACTCCTTCATTTCAATTCATTCCTCAAAACCCCTAAGTCTAAAACTCTCTCAAACACTCCCATAGCTCTTTAAGGCTCTTAAGCAAGAAGGCAAAGCTAGGATTTCAGATTTCTTCATCTCCAAATTTGATTTTTCTCTATTAAAATCACCAAGGTATATGGGTTTTGATTGTGTAAACCTTTCCTCCACAAGCTCAACCATTCTTTTCCTCCTTTGTAATTTCTTAAGTTATGGTAGTAGATGATGATTTTTATGAACTCATACATATGATAATAATATGAAGTAGTTTGTGATTGTTATCCTTGTACATTATCATATCATGCAATATCATGTGAAATCTATGATTTTTATGTTAGGGTTTTATAGTGCCCTAACAAAGTTTTCTCATGTTATTGGTGGGTTACTTTGAATAATATTTAAGGATATTATGATAATCTTTTCATCTCATTTAGTTATGAATTGCACGGTTTCAAGCTTATGTACATGTATCCATTATGAAGTGATTTAAAGATGTATGCCAAGTTCATGATTCATGAATGCCTTATGGCAAGATATGTATGTTAAGCATGTGTAGACTAATAAGAAGGATGATAAGTATGCTATGAACTCATGAGCATTATACGAATTACAAGAATTATGTATATCCCTAACTTTGATACTATAAACTATGTTTAATGAGCTACTCCAAGAATGATTTTATGATAATTTGAGACTATGCATGTTATTAGTATGACTATGTTTCAAGTATTTTGTGGGATTGTGACCTACAACCTAGAAGACCTTGGTAGTCTCTTATTGTCCTTAAACTATGTGTCACCATATGCTTATGACATTTCCCCTATATGGGCTTGAACATACTGAAAAGACAATGTCGTAAGGTATGGATAATTATTGAATTTACTAAAAACATTATGCCATAAGATAAGTATATCATATGAAAACCATCAAAAAGGTTATGTCGTAAGGTGGTAGAGCTTTCTCAAAAGGCTATGTTGTAAGGATAGTGTTTGGTCTACCTTTGCAAAGTAGGTTGCTCCTTGTTCGATATGGAGTGAATATTGAGATTCCAAGTAGTATCTCACATGATCTTATATGTCGATTATGGTTCCTTTCCACTATGTATATGATGTCATGTAGTTTGATGATTCTTCATGCATGTCCAACTAAGCATTAGCCACTTATGATATACTGAGCTTATATCGATTGTTTATGATTATGCATATTGTTTAATATGAGTTATGTTCCTTGTTGTATTTGCACCCTGAATACTTAGTATATTCCAAGCATTAACACATACTTTTTCCTACATGATCTAACTATGCATATATTCCAAGCACTAACACATACTTTTTTCCTATATGATCTAACTATGCAAGACCTGGAGCTCTTTTCCATCCTCCTCTTCCATGTGGCTAGACGGTTCGAGCGAAGATTTTCTATTGGTAAGTCCTCTACTTCCCAGGATAATATCCATTTACTTTCATGCTTTTGTTTATATTTATCTATTTTTCGATACAATATTCTGAGAGTGAGCCTGAGAGATATCTTGGTCCCCATTCTATCCATGATTAGAGGTATTATTGATTACGATTATGCTATGTACATATGAACTTGACTACTTATGCTTTTTTAATTATGGAAGAATTGTCTTAGTCCCTTGTTCCCTCTATGTGTTAATTGTCTATTGTGTTGTTATGATAGAAATCCCAAGTCCCAACTACTCCCATAGCGTGAGTCATACTTACCCTCCCCTTAGACTTTATTTGCTACACGATTCATGTTAATCCTCTTCCCCATAACATCCCTATAGTGTGAGTGCTAAGTCTTGTTTCCCACAAAATTTATTTGCTATGTGTTTATTACTCATTTATGCTTTATAACCAAGGATGTGTGGTGCATGCTTAAGAAATCTTGTTTGGGGTTCCTTCGGATTCGTATTTGCCATGTAATATCTAGGCCCCAGACTTGGGTTGTGACAGTGGTTAGCTATTCGTGAGTGTGCTAGGCCTACTTCTATGATTGAGATACGGAGTTTTATTGGTTTGGTGGGGTATTATTAACTATTTGTTTAGGAATTCTCTTCTATAGTAGCCTAGTTGATCCGGCTGACTGAGAAGGATATGGCATTTTAGTGGATTAAATAAGTGTGAGGTGAGCTTTCAAAATCTCAAGAATTTATTGGCTAAAGCACTTATTCCTACTTAACCAGAGGAGGGAGTGCCATTTGTAGTCTATTATGATATTTTTGGTGTGGGTTTGAGTGGTGTATTAATGCAAGGAGGGAAGGTGATAGGATATGCCTCTAGACAATTGAAGGTGCATGAGAGAAGCTACCCTACCCATGACTTGGAGTTGGTTGCGATTCTGTTTCTATTGAAGTTATGGTGACGCTATCTTTATGGGATGCATTGTGAGATCTTTACCAATCACCAAAGTCTCAAATACATCATTTCTCAGCCTTATTTGAATATGAGATAGCGTAGGTGGTTGGAGTTGCTTGAGGACTATGGTATCTCTATTATAAATCATCTAAGAAGGCAAAATTGCTGATTCTTTGAGCTAAAAGGCTACTAGTATGCGAAGTTTAGCATTCTTGAGGGCTGAGGAGATGCCCTTAGCCTTTAAGGTTCAGTTACTTGCTAGACAGTTGGTTCGGTTGGATATTTCTCCTCCTTAGAGTATTTTGGCCTTTCTTGAGGCTAGATCTTCATTGCTTGGTAGATGTCGCCTAAGCTATACCTCCTTTTGAGGTTAAAGCGGTCGTTGCTAGGAAATAGAACCTAACCAAGGTTAGGGTCAAACCCGAAGGAGTATGGTAGACTTAGAAGAATTCAATTCTGTAATTTGGATTATTAACCAACTTATCTCCCCGAAAGGGAGGTTTGTAATAACAAATAAAAAGTAATCCTAACAAACATAAGGGTTTACCAATACGGAGAGAAACTAGGGTCTTCTGTTCCTCATGATTCCCTAACATAGTATCATCGGATAACCTAATCTTTTTCTAGTGTATAGCATGCAGAATGGTACGTTAAGTTCACCAAACCCTTAGGTCCAGGTGAGAGGCCAATTTCACTAGGTTACTTGTCCATCCCCCTAGTGTGACATTACTAAACCTTACCTATTGTCCCTGTACAATCTCTCGTAGACCCAGTTTGGTTAATTACATGAGAAACATCAATTGAATCCTATTAATTAATTTGTTTTTCCAATTATTACTACCTTGGTCCCGTCAGTAACACTGGCAAGTTCTAATGTTGGAGACCACTAGAAAACATGCAAAACAAAGAGAATTAATTAATATATGCATGCACACTTTTCAAGAATTATGAATTCTAATTTTACCTTGTTAGTTTTTCATGGTTCCCACAACCCTAGTTGTGGATGTAGATACTCATGACTTGTGTAGATACAAGACTTATGAATTGGAATAACATAATAGAGCACTTACACAATTGAATTAAGAATAAGAAAATCCAAGCTTCAATGAGAATCATAAGATTGTAATTAGAAGATGAAATTAAAGTGTACAAGTGTTTCTCAATTCTCCCATGTTTTTTTCTACTATATCTTACTCTAAACTTGCTGACTCTACTAACTCTGTGAACTCATCAAGAAAAAGAACCTAATAACTTGTTTATAATATTTATAATATAAATCTAAAACAAATTAACATAACTAGATCAGCATTCTCTAAAAGATGCACTATGAGCATCATAGTGATTTACGACTCGTAGTCGGGCTTTCGTATTGTGTTGCTGCAAATTTGGACTTGACTCCTACAACACCCCTCAATAGCCCATAAAAGATTCTACAGTCATAGGCAGTGTAGTCTGATGAAACATCAATAGGTCCTTTTTCTCTGATCCTCAAGGTACGAGACTTGATTTATGACTCGTAAAGTGTTCCACCACTCATCCATATGTTCGTAGATCAAACTTCAAAATTCTACCCCTCACTAAAATAGTACATGAAACCTCCTTCACATCCCATAGAATACTCTACGGCCCATAAAGGGTCTCGTGACTTCTGTATAGGTTGTCATAGCAACTTCTGCAAATTCTTCCCAAAATCAATGTCAACCCTGAAATCTTGCAAAACAAACATAAAAGCACATCAAACCTACTAACATTGCATTAAGAACACATAAAATTCCAAGTTTTAAGCATCAATAGTGTAGTACTTTGATAGCACATTGACTCCCTCAACTTAAAATTATTGCATGTCTTCAAGCGACGAACTTAATCTATAAAAGCAATATAGTAACACATAGACCTCAACCTAATGGCATAAATCTCATCATACTTAAGCACATATACCCACACCACTTTTCCAAACATAATTAGACAGTTATCCATCAAACCAATACAAATCAATGCATGCGATAATGTAACTATGACAAGTGAGGTACTATCAACAACTTACAATTATTGAATAAATCTAGTGTAAACAATGCAATGCAAGTGCCCTTTTCGAAAGAAGTCTCATATCTCACTCTAAATGGTATTGCCACGTATAATCTTAGGACTATGCGAAATCACTCACTCTCACAAAAGATATTCATGTATCATGCCCAATACCATATGCTTGCCCCTATATTTACGACTAAGACCTTTGACTATTTGGACTAGGATCACGTTAGGACTTTTCAAGCTTGTAACATAGGCTCAAAGGGCTTCGATATGATGTTTTGGGAACATAGTGACTAACGACCCTTGTTGATACTGTGCTTTTCTATAGTTTTCTCCTACTAACACTATTATTTTCACTCCATTCTCCTTTTCTCCTACTTTAAGCTTTTTTGGGTGATTTCTTTTCATTTTTCACCTTTTTGCCTTGTATTTAAACTTTATTTTTCTTTTTAGCTCATAACTAAGGCATCACTTATTTTTCTTGCACCCAGTACAAATACTAATATACTAAACATATTGGTTTAAATAAAAATAAATATCCATGGGAAAAAGAACAAAGGCAAGAAAATTCCTAGGACTCAAAAATTGAGATAGTTATGGACCAAGGCCACTCAGACTTCACTGAGGCCGATAACTATCTATATCCCCATCGAAAAAGAGGTATATTTTCCTCAATGCACACAATCGCAATAAAATAAAGCACCAAGGTCAAAAAGACATACCTAGGCATCTAAGTACTAATGTCTACCTTGGGTTGCCTCCCAAGCAGTACCTAATTTATTGTCGCGGCAGGACATAGATAGCTTGAGTACTCAGACTTCTTCAAGCATCCATTCTTCCACTATCTTTATTTCCTCCACATTTCCAAGGTATGGATTGTCTCTTTGTCTATTTACCTTGAATGTTTCTCCATTTCTTCTCTCCAACTCAATTGTGTTGTCATCAAAGGCATTTACTACTCAAAAGGGTCCAAACCATCTGGTTTTGAGCTTCCCAAGGAACAACTTTAGCCTAGAACTGTACAGTAGCACTAAGTCCCCTAGTGCAACTAATGATTCTCTATGCAACTATCACGTTACAAATTCATCCTTTGTTTGTACAAGGTTGAGCTCTCATATGCCTTCAAACAAAATTCATCAAGCCCATTAAATTGGCTTAGCCTAGAGTTTCTCGTATCATTCCATAGAAGATTCAACTTAGTTTGGTGTCTGAGAGCATAGGATACCCTCAATGTGTTTACTGTCTCCTCATAATTTGGGATGCCATCACTATCAAAGTTCATCAACAAAACTTCCAAAATGTCGACACCTAGTCTCAGCTCAATTGGTACCTATGACTTAGCATCATCAACACTCTCAACAACAAAGATCACCTTCAACTCATTCGCTTTTGTTGCATGCTGGAAAATGTTGAACACGTTCTTATCTTTTCCTAACCTGAACTTGAGTTGGCCATTCTTCATGTCCACCAAAGTGTTTTCAGTGGCTAGGAAGGGCCTCCCCAAGATGATAGGGTCTTTGAAGTGAACCTCACAATCTAAGATCACTAAGTCTGCAGGTAATATGAATTTATCCACCTTGATAAACATATCATAAAGTATCCCAACATGCTTCTTCATCGTGTGATCAGCCATCAACAATCGCATGCTCGTTGGAGTAGGGACTCCCAATCCTAACTTCTTAAAAATTTCAAGGTGAATTAGATTAATATTGGTACTGATATCACATAATGCCTTTGCGAACTCCACATCAACAATAGTACAGGGTATGGGAAAAGCACCAGGAGCTTCTCGATTTTGGACCAAGGACCTCGTAGCAATTGCACTACAATGTTGAAGCTCTTGGGAGAGCTCCTAACTCACAATGCAGTTCTTTGTAACTAGGTCCTTCATGTACTTTGCATACCCAGGCATATTCTCCAATGCCTCAATAAGAGGCATGTTGATGGAGAGTTATTTTAGTATGGAGAGAAAGTTCTTGGACTTGCCCTCCTCCTCCTTTTTTTAAATTCTCTGAGGGAAAGGAGGAGGAGTTATAGGAATGGGTTTCAGCTTCATGTCACATCTGCAATATCACTCACCCTATCCTTAACATAATCATCTCTGGTATCCGCATCCTTTATCTCAATGGTCTTCTCTCGAACACCATCCCTAACTGGTGTGGGAGGATCAACAGTACTCTTGCCACCAAGAGTAGTAACCACTATGCACTGCCCTTTATTCTTAGGATTTTAACCTGTGTTTCTATGCAGTGTACCCTTTTGATGATGATTAAGTTGAGTCGACACTTAACCAAACTGTTGTTCAAGCTATTTGATGGAAAAAAATTATATTTGATTTTTTGATTTATACTGGAGATATCAGATTTGATTCCACTTAGTGTCTCATCCTGTGTCTCAGCTTTCTTCAACAGGTTGTCAAATATCTTCTTAACTCTTAAGCTACTCGCGCCTGTGTCACGGTTCTGTGGTGGCACATAAGGACCATTTTTGTAACCAGCTTTGTGGCCCTAACTTACATCTCTATTTAATCCCTTATTTTTATCATAGTAACCTCAGCAGTTATCTCTAAAAGCTCCATCTTTTGTTGAAGTTTCGACCTTCGTTTCCTTGATCTTGGCATGAATAGTCTTGATAGGACCCTTGGGAGTTGGTTTAGGAACCCCCCATCTGATCAAAACCAAAATAAGTGTCCTCCTTATAGTAGGATCATCATACATGGGTGTATACGAAGGCTGATTAATAACTATATTGACTCATTCTTCATTCTGTTTCATTATTACCTTCATTCCAGTACAGATTTGGGCAAGGTCTTACATATAATCTCTTTATTTATTTTAGCTAGCTCCAAACCAATACTGACAGCACATGAACTTTTGATAGATGCGCTACTAAAACAACCCCAAAAAGTGCCCAAAAATATGCCTCGAAAGTGCCCAGAATCATAATTTCTATATATCTCAAAATTCGTGCGTGATTTCAAAAATATGACTTCATATTCTTGTTCAAGGGATAAAATTGAGTGAAGAATGGGGTCTAACCCAAATTTAAGAGCAACCATATCAAAATTTAAATTTTCAAAAATGTCGACTTTTAATGAGCAGTTAGTGTCCCAAGCGCTACGCACTAGGGGCGGGCTCTAGTGTTAATCTAATGCAGTTTTTCATGTTCGGTTAAAGGCTTTTGGGTCTTGGGCCTAATTGCTCCCAAACGTGAAAATACCTATACTTAGCTATATTTCACCTTCATATCATTCAAGACATTCACCAATACTCACTCAAACACTAGCCAAATATTTCACTCCTAATTTCAAGTCTCAAAACTCATCCGAATGTTAATATTGTCATTTAAGCTTCAAGTCTCCACCTCCAATCTACTTCAAGGATTCTCCAAAGCAGAGGTATGTGGGTTTCTTTTATAGGTCCCTTTCACATATGATTCGCAAGATTTCTTTTACCATAAATTGTATAATTTATAGTTGATTTACTCATTATGAATTTCACTGCACATTATGTTGGGGTTTTAAAAAATTATGATTGTTTTAGCATATTTTGAGCTGTGAATCTAAGATATATTGTGATATTTGATGAAGGGCTTTAATGTATATTGCTTGAGGGTGTTACCAAGTATCCAATAATAATTTTACACTGAATTTTCTAGCATCATTCCACTCTTAAATTGCATGATTTTACACTAATACTACACACCCCACCAAGTGTTTGATAAAATGTTCGGTTATGGTTTCTTGAGGAATTGAAGGGCCAATGCATATATTATGAGTTAAATGACTATAAGATGATGAAACAAATGTATGTATATGATATTCTTCTATATAGTGTTGGAAATTGACCTCACTCGGGGGGGAGGGGGGAGGGAGGGGGTTAAGAGCCCTGGTAACCATATCGAGCGATTTACACCTCGATCACCAAGGGTGGTAGGGTGAGACGACCCCAAAAAGTGCCCGAAAATATGAATTGGAAATGCCTAAAATCATAATTTCCATATATCTAAAAATCCATTTGTTACATCAAAAATAGGACTTCATATTCTAGTTTAGGAGGTCAAATTGAGTGGCAATAGGTATAAACCAAATTTTAGAGAAACCATATCAAAATCCAAAAATTGCAATAAAAGCTATTTAGGAGGATCAACTTTAAAGGGACATATCTCTTAACACAGAAAGAATTGAAGGCCCACGACCTACCAATTTAAATCTTTTGAATCATCTTTCCAACGCACTTAGTTTCACTTTATTCCTAGTTTGGATGAAGGATTTATGCCAATTTTCATAAAACTCATTCGTCCAGAAAATGCAAATTTCCAGTGAGCCTCTGCGTCGCCTCCGTGATGCGGACTTGCGTTATTTTGGCACTATTTTTTTATTTTGGACCAAGACTTTCAAGTCTTGGGCCCAAGGGGTTCCATATGTGTTTTTACCTATACTTAGCCTTATTTCACCCTCGTATCATCGTCAATATTCCCCAATATCCTCTCAAACACTTAGACTCATATTTCATCCTAAATTCAAGTCCCAAACTCAAGACCAATCTTAAGGATTTCATCAAGGATTTCATTCAAGCCTAAAGTCTCTATTTCCAATCTTTTTCAAGGGCTCTCCAAAGTCAAGGTATGTGGTGTTGAACCATTGGGTCCTTTCACCCATAGTGCCTAAACCCTCTTTTACTTAGTATTACATGATTTAAAGTTGATTATAAATATGGGTCTTCTATATTGAGAAATTTACTGCACAGTGCTTTTAGTTCATGAAAGCATGGTTGTTTTAGCATGTTTTGAGCTTCAAATCTTGGATATAATGTTAGATTTGATGAGGGGTTTTGATATGAATGTCTTGGGGGAGTTGCAAGGTATTTATTAAAGGTTTTACCACCAATTTTCCTTCGTGATTTCATCTCCAAATTGCATTTTCTTTTACCTCCATTACGCACCCCCAAGGTGTTTGATAAAATGCCTAATTATGGTTTCTTGAGGAAATGAAAGTCTAAGCATGAGATATGATATGAATGATGTTATGATGATGAAATGAGATTATGTACATGATTATTCCAACATAAGGTATTGCATTAAATCTTATGATGAATCCTATATAAAGTGTTGCATAGACCATGCCTGATCCGGGGGGATAAGAAGCCCGGGTCACCTAGAACGAGTGTTAATACTCATCTACAGTAGGATGCTCATCAACCTAGAATGAAGGTTAATACTCATCTCCACCTAGGTGATGGGGTAGCAACATCACCAAACTAGAATAAGGGTTAATACTCATCTCCAACTAGGTGATGGGGTGGCAATGTCACCAACCTATAAAGGGGTTCATACCTTGGAAATCTAGCTTTGTCTCACCTTCACATATGATATTCTATGTAAGTATGATTTACCTAAGCATGATTTACTCATGCATTGATAATACATGACATATTGCTATCACGTCTATTGTCTATTGTTATGCATGTTGATTATGAAGCTTGTCTCCTGTTACATTGCATCCCACATACTTAGTACATTCAAACATGCTAATACATACTCTTGCCTACATGATATAACCATATAGGGATCAGAGCTCCTATTAATTCTTCTTGTGGCTAGATGGATTGTTCAAGTTAGCCTTTGATGAGTCCTCCATTCTGGGGACAAGGACTATTCTCTCACACTATATGTTAAGATTTTCTTTACTTTATAGTATACTTAAGACAATGACGGTGAGCCTGGTTGTATGTCTTGGCCCCCACCATTATCTATGCAGTAGAGGTGTTGTTGCATAAGGTTATGTATTTATGCTATGAGTTGATTCTATTCTCTCTTGGCTCTATGTTACGACAAGTTCTCCCTTAGCCACTTTTTGCCCTTATTTCCATTATTCAAATGTCATTTAATTATTTTCGCGACCAAGGATGTGTAATGATATGCTATGAGGCTTGTTTGGGGTTCCTTTGAGTTCTCCATTCGCCGGTCACATCTAGATCCTAGACTTAGGTCATGACAAAGATGGTATCAGAGCCCTAGGTTGATAGATCATCGGAGTCCTACACACCGCATCGATTAGAGTCTTATTCATGGTTGTGTTGTGCACCACAACTATGAGTAGGAGGCTATGAGATGTCTTATGAAATGTTTCCCTTCTTTATGGTCTATGTTGTCCTTTAGAAGCGAGATAGGGCTTTCCTCTCTAACTAATATTCTTTGCTCTTTTAGTTGATCACACCACCTCAAGGAGGAAGGTGAAGGAAGGTAAGTAGAAGATTTTGATTTTGAGGTATCCGAGTTTCACTATTTGATATCTACTCTTTTGGTTGATGATGGGGCTTTTTATGTGCCCAAGTGGTTTGTGGATCTTTGGTTTCTATTCTCTTGGTTGGATATATTGTTACAAGAAAGTTCCAAGGTGTTGATCCGAGTTATATTACACTAGGTCTTGCTTTGTGGCTTGTTGGATTTGATGTTGTACTTGGGATGGAATAGTTGCATGCATATTGTGTCTCCGTGGATAGTGGGACCCATAGAGTTAGGATCCGACTCCATAATGTACCCATCTTTGAGTGGGAGGTTGGTAAGTGGCTGCAAGGGAGGTAGGTCCATTCTTGACTTAAGGTGCAGTTTGTCTCTAAGGGGGTAGCATTTTTCATCTTGTGATAATTGGAGGTGTTGAACCTAAGTTGTTTTGTATATAGAATTATTGGTGGTTGTGGATGAGGCCTTGAATGTCCCTCTTCGATGTTTGAAGTTAGGTAGTGTCTTTTGGTTGACTAGCACACCGGTTATGCGTATAAGTCTTATGAGTAAGATCTCTAGTCCTTACCCTAATAGGTTTATGGTGGTTTTGGTGATGATAATATGGTTCATTCCCTAATGAGGTAGTTTATGTGAATCATTTGAGGGTAGTACTACGAGTTCAAGGAAGAAAGTTGGGTGCTAAGTGGGTGAGATGGCAATTTTGGTAGTAAGAGGTTGCCTTTCTAGGTTATGTGGTGCCAGGTGATGGTATTAAGGTGGACTTTAGTAAGACGAATGTGACTAAAGAGTAGCCTATACCGTTAAGTTCACCGTATATTAGAAGCCTCTTGGGTTAGTGGACTATTGCCAGGGATTGTGAGTAAATTCTCTTCTATTGTTGCTCCTATGACTAAGTTGACCCTAGGTAAGGCCATGTTCTGACCAACATTTTTATTAGGGTGACTTAATAGGTCTGGGAGTTGGGATTTCTTGTATTATCCCTTGGTGCTAGTAGGATTCATGTGTATATGGGTTTCATGCATAAGTTCCTTTCACCCATGAAGCCCAATCTTCCTTTTTATGAAAATTGCATGATTTTAAGATGTATTTCTTATGGGTATCTATTATTATGAAATAGGAGCATGAAATATGTTGGAGCTTTGTCTAACGTTGTTGATTATGCATAAATATCTATTTTTAGCTTATACTATGAAGTGATCTTTGTCTATTGAGACTATACATGATTCAAGCTATAAAATATATGAACTATTGTGAAGTTTTGATATGATTTACAAGTTAGCCATGGTGGGGTTTTACCATGATGTTGGTGGGATGATTTACATGATTTTAAGATGCATTGATTTCACTATTTTATGATCTATACCTTGCATTTTGTATGATTTGAACATGTCCTCATATGTGCCCACCAAGTGTTCGGTGAAATGCCAAGTTAACAATTCTCAAGATATGTGCATGTTTTACAAGTCAACTGACTTCATGATGAATATAGGCTATCAAGTATATTATGAATTCATGAAATGATCTATGATTATGCAATTATGAAGTTAAGCCCATTTCAAAAATTTATTTTCAAGAAAACCTACATGGATTTTTTCTTATTGTAATTTGCGATTTAAATATTATGATTCCTAAAATTCTATTAATGCAGGGGTAGTATTTATTTGATGATTTTAATGTGAGTTAAATAGTTATATGGGGATCTACTTTGGGTTTATGAAGCTATAAGTGTGCATGTTCCCTTTTGAATGATTTGTGTATGAGAGATTACACTATGGATTTAAATATCAAATTAATTATGTTTCACTTCAACTTCATAATATAAATGTTGATTTTGAATGGAGTCTTAATTACCTATGTCATTTCCTCATTGTTCATAGCATATGCGTTCATGTACACAGGAAATTTTATAGATTATTTATGTTATGGATAAGCCCAATTTCATTTTATGGTATGATTATGATAAAAGGTTGGTTATGAAAATATTGTGATCACATATATGTCTTTGATTTTGGCTCTTTAAGCATTTTGGGTGCTTACACTATTTTGTATATAAAAGGGACATTCCAATGCATGAGTATTATGACTATGAAATTATGATTTTGGCATTTGAGCCTACGTGTGAATTATTATGAATGGTGTTTGGCTTTTAAGCCCAATTGTGCATTGAAATAATTTGAAAAATGACTATTGCCTCTTTAAGAGTATGTACATGTATATTATAAGTATTCTCGTGGGATGACGACTTAGCTTGTTGTGATGAGGGTCTTGGGGTAGTTTGGGCTACTTGCATAGCATGTTTATAATGAGTGTAGAACCCGTAAGTTTTAAATATGATAGGTAAGGATAGATAATCTATTTGGTTAATTACAGTGGGTTAGTCATTTCTCTAAGATTGATCTTTGGGTCGGGTTTTGTCTCCAAGAGAGGATGAAGATAAGTGGTATCCCTACATGTCTTTTCAAATTAGGAGTGACCATTATGAGTGTTGGTGGCAATGTTTGGTTGATTTATGCATTAGCTATATCCATGGGCTTCATGAACAGGGTCTTAAAACCCTACCTTGATATGCTTGTGATGGTCTCTAGTGATGAGGTATCGATTTGTTTAGAGCTTGCGAATTATTTGGGGTAGTGCTGTAAACCTTAGAAGATGAGAGGTTGTTTGCTAAATATGATAGGTGGGCATTGTGGGTAGCAAGAAGATAGTTAGAGTCCCTCAAAGAATATAGTATGAATGTGCATTAGCTTTCCCGGTTAGGCTAGTGTTGTGACTGATGCCCTAAGTGGTCTAGCATGTATTGACCATGGTGGCAAAGAGGTGACTTGAGTGGTCTATTGTTTGGCTAGATTGAGGGATTAGGTTGGAGGAAGTTGAGCATGGTAATATAGAGTTCTTGATCGCTCCAAATCTTCGTTGGTTGGGGAGATTTAGATTAAGCAAGGCCTCGATTTTGCCCTATTAGAGTTGGAAGATTTGGGCGAGGGAATAATACAGTGTAGGTTGACTCCCAAGGGGGAGATGATAGCAAGGGTACCAAGTGGGTTAGGTGTATTTATGATTGACAATTAAGTTGAGGATTGTGAGTTCTTATAGAGTGTAGAGGGAGGTTGATAAGGTTGCATATGTTGGGAATTGCCTATGGATGTAGATATGGTTCATCCGATTCTTCATGCTTCTAAGTGGATGTGTTGTGTTGGTGACTTTAGTATTATAGAACACTTTCAGACTGTGGGTGTTAAGGAGGGTAAGTTGGCTTAGGAGAAGGTCCCGGTGGGGGTGTTGGATGGATGAGTGGAGAAGTTGATTAATAATGATGTAGTGTTCTTCAAGGCCTTTTGGGGAGAGTTCTCTATTTGTATGTGTCTCTCGCGGAACCAAAGCAGGCATGGAGGAGCAATATCTATATCTTTTACATTCTATTCAAGCTCACGATAACACGTCAAGTCCTTTTTTATGATTTCAAGTCTTGCATTTCGGCCCCTATGTCATTCATATGCATTCATATTTAAGTTTGCAAGTTTAAGATGATTTTACACATATGCTGAGATTTTGAAAATGGTTTTTTAAACATAATGTGGCATTCTTGTTGGAGCTGATTTATTTATAATTACTTTTGTCATGTTTCATTTACATTCGGGGACAAACGTTCCCAAGGGGGAGATATTGTAACGACATTAAAAAATGATTGAAAATGTACCTCGAAAGTGCTCGGAATCGTAATTTTTATATATCTAAAAATTCATTCATTATTTCAAAACTCCGACTTTAAAATTCTTATTTAGGTGTCAAATACAGTGGAAAATGGGTCTAACTCGAATTTTAGAGCAATCATATCAAAATATGAAAATCACAATAAATGCTATTTAGGAGGGTCAACTTTGAAGGGATATATCTCTTAGCACATAAAGAATTGATGGCCCATAACCTACCAACTTAAAGCCCTTTGAATTAGTTTTCCAACATACTTGGTTACACCTCATTTCGAGTTGAGGTGAAGGTTTTATGCCCATTTAAGTGAAACTCATTCGTGAAGAAAATGCAGATTTCCATTCAGCATCCGTGTCGCGGTGGCGACGCAAATCTATGTTATTTTGGCCCTATTTTTTTTATTTTGGTCCAAGAATTTCAAGTCTTGGGCCTAAGGGTTGCCATACGTGTTTTTACCTACACTTAGCCTTTTTTCACCCATAAATCATCTTCAACATTCTTCAATATTCTCTCAAACACTTAGACTCATATTTCATCCTAAATTCAAGTCCCAAACTCAAGACCAATCATAAAGATTTAATCAAGGATTTCATTCAAGCTTCAAGTCTCCATTTTCAATCTTCTTCAAGGGCTCTTCAAAGTCAAGATATGTAGTATTGAACCATTGGGTCCTTTCACCCATGGTGCCTAAACCCTCTTTTAGTTAGTATTGGATGATTTAAAATTGATTTTACATGTGGATCTTGTATATTGAGAAATTTACCAAACAGTCATTTTAGTTCATGAAAATATAGTTGTTTTAGCATATTTTGAGCTTCAAATCTTGGATCTAATCTTAGATTTGATGAGGGGTTTTAATATGAATGTCTTGGGGGTGTTGCAAGGTGTTGATTAAAGGTTTTACCACTGATTTTTCTACATGATTTTATCTATAAATTGTATGTTCTTTTACCACCATTACACACCCCCAAGGTGTTTAATAAAATATCCAATTATGGTTTCTTGTGGAATTGAAGGTCCAAAACATGAGCTATGACATGAGTGATGTTATAATGATGAAAAGATCTTATGTACATGATTATTCCAACATCAGGTATTACAATAGAGCTTATAATGAATCCTAAATAAAGTGTTGCAAAGACCATGCCCGATTAGAGGGGACAAGTGCCCGGGTAACCTAGAATGAGGGTTAATACTCATCTCTACAAGTGTGACGGGGTGACATCGTCATCAACCTAGAATGAGGGTTAATACTCATCTCTATCTAGGTGATGGGGTGGTAACATGACCAACCTACCAAGGGGTTCATACCTTGAAAATCTAGCTTGGTCTCATCTTCACATATGATATTCTATATAAGTATGATTTACCTAAGCATGATTTACTTATGTATTGATCATACATGACATATTGCTAGATTAAGCCTATTACCTATTATTATGCATGTTGATTATGAAGCTTGTCTATTGTTGCATTGCATCCCACATACTTAGTACATTCAAACGTAATAACACATACTCTTGCCTACATGATATCACCATATAGGGACTAGAACTCCTATTGATTCTTCTTGTGGCTAGATGGATTGTTCAAGTTAGCCTTTGATGAGTCCTCCATTATGAGGACAAGGATTATTCTCTCACACTATGTATTAAGATTCCCTTTACTTTGTTGTATACTTAAGACTATGAGGGTGAGCCCGGATGTATGTCTTGGCCCCCACCATTCTCTATGTAGTAGAGTTGTTATTGGACAAAGCTATGTATTTATGCTATGAGTTGATTTTATTATCTCTTGGCTCTATATAACGACAAGTTCTCCCTTAGCCGCTTTTTGCGCTTATTTCCATTCTTCAAATGTCATTTAATTATTTTCGCGGCCAAGGATGTGTAATGATATAGTATAAGCCTTTTTGGGGGTTCCTTCGAGTTCCCCATTTGCCGGTCACATCTAGGCCCTAGGCTTGGGTAGTGACATATCCGCTCTTATATTGTCATTACAGGAAGGTCTAGAGGGGTTTGTTGTATATTGTGATTCTTCTAGAGTTGGTTTGGGTTATGTTCTAATGCAAAATGGTAAGGGCATAGCCTATGCTTCTAGGCAACTGAAAGTCTATGAAAAGAATTATCCTACTCATGATCTTGAATTTTTTACTATGGTATATTCTTTGAAAATTTGGAATCATTATTTGTATGGAGTGCATGTTGATATATTTACCGATCATAAGAGTCTCCAATATGTGTTCAGTCAAAAAGATCTCAACTTGAGGCAAATACGGTGGTTAGAACTTCTTAAGGATTATGATATGAGTGTGCATTATCATCTTGGTAAGACTAATATTGTCGCGAATTCTTTGAGTAGGGTGTCTATGGTAACCGAACTCATGTTAATGGTGGTAAAGAGGTGGCTAGAGAGGTCTATTGGTTGGCTAGGTTGGGAGTTAGGTTGGAAGAGATTCATAATGGTGGTGGTGGTGGTGTTATTGATGGTTTAAAATCTTCATTGGTGTAGGAGGGGAAAGCTAAGCAAGAGCTTGACCCCGCTTTGTTGGAATTGAAGGCATTGGTAAAAGATGGTAAGATACAGCTTTTCACCTTAGGGGGAAATGGTGCCTTTAGATTCCAAGGTAGGTTGTGTGTTCCTTGTGTTGATGGCTTGAGAGAAAAGATCCTTAATGAGGTCCATAATTCTTCTTATTCTATTCACCCTGGTTCTACTAAGATGTATAGAGATTTGAGAGAGGTGTGTTGGTGGGGAGGCATGAAGAGGGACATTGCCAAATTTATTTCCAGTTGTCATAGTTGTCAGACAAAGCTGAGCACCAAAGACTGGGTGGCCTCGCCCAAGACATAGAGATTCCTAATTGGAAGTGGAAAGAGATTAATATGGATTTTGTGGTTGGGTTGCCCAAGACTAGAAAGTGTTTTGATTCTATTTGGGTTGTGGTTCATAGGATGACAAAATCGACTTACTTTCTAACTGTTAAGACCACATATGCGACTGAAGATTATTCTAGGTTATATATTTATGACTTAATAAGATTGCATGGGGTTCCTTAATCCATCATATCGAATCATGGTTCTCAATTTACTTCACAATTTTAGAGGACTTTCCAAAGGGGTCTGAGTACAAAGGTTAAGCTTAGTACGACCTTCTACCCTCAAACAGATGGCCAAGCCAAAAGAACTATCCAAACACATGAGGATATGCTTAGGGCTTGTGTATTGGATCTTAAGGGTAGTTAGGATGATTAGCTACCGTTGATTGAGTTTGCCTATAACAATAGCTATCATTCTAGTATTGGTTTGGCTCCTTTTGAGGCTCTCTATGGTAGATGTTATAGGTCAGCGGTTGGGTGGTTTAAAGTTGGGAAGGTGTCTATGCTAGGACAAGATCTAGTTAGGTAGGCTCTTGAGAAAGTTATTATGATTAGGGAAACATTGAAGAAGGCCTAAAGTCGCTAAATATCCTATGCTGATGTGAGGAGAAGAGATCATGAATTCAAAGTTGATAATTGGGTTTATTTGAAGGTGTCATCCATGAAGGGTGTGATTCATTTTGGTAGAAGGGAAAGTTAAGTCCAAGATATGTGGGTCCTTATATGGTGATGAGGAGGATTTTCAAGGTAGCTTACGAGTTGGAATTGCCTAGTGAGATGGAACTGGTTCATCCAGTCTTTCACATGTCCATGTTGAGGAAGTGTGTGGGAAAGCCTAATACTATTGTGACTCTTGATGTTGTGGATGTTGTTGAAGATGATTTGACCGATAAAGAGGTTTTGGTTTATATTTTGTATAGACAAGTGAAGAGGTTGAGGAACAATGATGTGGTTTCCATTAAGGTCCTTTGGAGCAATTAACATCTTGAAAGTGCTACATAGGAGGCCAAAACGAAGATACAGAAGCGATATCCATATCTTTTCCACTCCACTATAGCCTAAGGTATCCATTTAAGTCCCCTATGTGATTTCAAGTCTAAGTTTAGCCCATGACATTTGCATACATTCATGTTCATATCGACAAGTTCTTGATGATTTTACACTTATGTTGAGATTTTGTGAAATGATGTTTAAGTGCATTGTTGCATCCTTATGTAGACTGAAATTGTCATGTTTACGTCTCTCGTATACCTTTATTTGACATTTGGGGAAGAATGTTCCCAAGGGCGAGATATTGAAATGACCCCAAAAAGTGCCCGAAAATGTGTCTCAAAAGTACCCAGAATCATAATTTTCATATATCTCAAAATCCTTACGTGATTTCAAATATTCGACCTCGTATTCTTGTTTAGGGGGTCTAATTGAGTAGAATATAGGTCTAATGCCAATTTAAGAGCAACCATATCAAAATTTAAATTTCCCAAATGTCGAATTCTAGTGAGCTATTCACGCCCCAAGCGCGACGTGCCAGAGAGCCGCCCTAGTGTTAATTTTGTGAAGTTTTTCAAGTTTGGTCCAAGGCTTTTGGGTCTTGGGCCTAAGTGTTCCCAAATGTGAAAATACTTATATTTAGCCATAATTCACCTTCATATCATTCAAAACATTCCCCAATACTCACTCAAATACATCCAAATATTTCACTCCTAATTTCAAGTCCCAAAACTCATCCGGATCTTAAGGTTCTCATTCAAGCATCAAATCTCCATCTCCAATCTTCTTCAAGGATTCTCCAAAGCTTTGGTATATGGGTTTCTTTCATGGGTCCCTTTCACTGATGATGCCCAAGTTTCCTTTTACCCTAAATTACATGATTTAAAGTTGATTTACACATGAGTCTTACTCATTATGAATTTCACTACACATTATGTTGGGATTTCATGAAATTATGATTGTTTTAGCATATTTTCAACTATGAATCTAAGATCTATTGTGAGATTTGATGAAGGGTTTTGATGTATATTACTTGAGGATGTTACCAAGTATCTATTGATGATTTTACACTAAATTGTCTAGCTCTACACACCTGCAAGTGTTTGATAAAATATCCGGTTATGATTTCTGAAGGAATTGAAGGTCCAATGCATGTCTTATGAGTTGAATTACTATATCATGATGACAAAAATATATGTATATGATATTTTTCTATATAGTGTTTTGAGAAATTGATTATGCCTCGCTCGGGGGGGTTAAGAGCTTGGGTAACCATATCTAGGGGTTTGTACCTTGGTCACCAAGGGTGGTAGGATGAGACGATAAACCAACCAGTTAAGGGGTTTGTACCTCAATCACTAGTGGTGGTAGGATGAGATAATCCACCAACCATATCTAGGGGTTTATACCTTGATAACCATGTCAAGGGGTTTACCTAGGTCACCAAGGGTGGAAGGGTGCGACGATCCACTAACCAATTGATGAGGTCGGTACCTCAATCACTAAGAGTGGTAGGGTGAGACGATCCACCATTATATAATGGTCGCTTCTTACATATGTATTATGTTTTAGGTAAGCATGTTTTACTTAAGCGTTGATCCTACATGCCATATTGTTATCATGCTATCTATTGCTTATCTCTATGCATTTTGACTCTGATGCCTATTTCTTGTATCATTGCATCCTACATACTTAGTACATTCAAATATGCTAACACATACTCTATGCCTACATGATTTCACCCTGTAGGAATCAGAGCACCGCTTCATCATCATCATCCAAATGGCTAGGATGATATCTCTCAAGCTAGTGGGTGAGTCCTCAGTTCCGGGGATATTGGTCTATCTTCTTATGCTATGTATTGCTACTCTCTTTCTTTATTGTATACTTTGACTATGAGAGTAGCCCGATTGTTTGCTTAGCCCCCGCTTTCATCTATGTAGTAGAGGTGTATTGTTGGACATGTAATGTGTGTATGCTATGAGCCTTGACACTCTCGTTTCTTGAGGTTTATGATATGAAAGTTTCCCCTTAGTCCCATTATTCTTGTTGCTAATCTTTTATGATATTCTGCAAGCAAAGGTGTGTGATGATATGTTAAAAGACTTGTTTGGGATCCCTTTGGGTTCCCCATTCGCTATGTCACGTTTAGGCCCTAGGCTTAGGTTGTGACATCTTTCTCTTTGCCCCTATGCACGATTCGTGTTTACCACTCTCTCCATCCATTTAGTAATCCTTTCAAATGGTTGATCTAACAACTTGCCCCCATAATGGTGTCAGCACAAGCTTGACTATTTTTATCAATGGCATGCTAGAAGATCTCCACCAAGGTATCATCAACAATTTTATGGTCTGGGACACTCTTAGCAATTAGTAAACCACTCCCATGTAGTACTGATCAAGTCACCATGAAATTGCTCAAAGTTGTTGATCTGTTCTTTCAACTTGAGCTTCTTCGATCTCGAGAAGTACCCCTCCATAAAAGCCCTTTGCAATTCACCTCAACTGGTGATCAAACTCTGCGGGAGATCAGATAGCTATAGTGTTGCATTGTCTATTAGAGATAATAGGAAAACATGAAGTTCAATAGCATTCAAAGACAGATTCTGTGTTCCCATAACACTCTAACAAACTAAAGTAATATTGTGTAGATAGTTATGTGGATTCTCTGATGGTAGCCCTAGGAATGAGCCATAGTTATACAGCATCTAAAGAAACCCACTCAAAACCACAAACTTTGTGTAAGTCGATAGTGGTGGAAACACAATGGCTCCATTCACCTCCATAGCCATAGGGTTCAGCCTGTACTGATTCCAATGATAAATATTGGCATTGAATTCTTGTAGCTGTGAAGCAATATCCTCGAGAGGAGGTGGGTTTTCCTTGTTGGTATTTTCATTCTTATTTGGCTTCTTGATATTCTCTATATCTCTAGGTAAAACGGAGTCAAGGGTCTGCCTCAACTTCACATGTTGGGCATATACTACACTTACACCCTTAAAAGGAAAAAAACAAAAAACTATAAAATGACGGAAATAAGGATTAAGTCCCAAATAACTTGAGATAAACAAGTCTAGTTGTATTCCCCAGCAATGGCACCAAAATCTTGATGAAGCCTAAGCTACACCTCCTTTATGAGGCTAAAGTGGTTCTTATCAAGAAATAGAACCTAACTAAGGCTAGGGTTGAACCCAAGGGAATATGCCAGATTTAGAGGAATTTAATTCTGTAATTTGGGTTATTAACCAACTTGTCTCCTCAAACGGAAGATTTCTAATAACAAATAAAAAGTAAACCTAACTAATACAAGGGTTTAACTGATATGGAGAGAAACTAGAGTATTGTGTTCCCCATGATTTCCTAACTTAGTATCACTAGATAACCTAATTTTTTTCTAGTGTGTAGCATGCAGCAGGGTAAGTTAAGTTCACCAAACCCTTTGGCCCAAGCGAGAGGTGAATTTCACAAGGCGACTTGGTCTATCCTCCTAGTGTCACATTACTAACCATTATCTATTGTCTCAAAGCTCCCCTTAGCCCAGTTCGGTTTATTAGACGAGAAACATCGATCGAATCCTGTTAAATAATCTCTTTTCCTATTCATTACTATATTGGTGTAGTTAGTAACACTAAGTAGGTTCTGATGTTGGCCACCACTATAAAACATGCAAAATGAAGAGAATTAATTAATACATGCATGCACACTTTCAAGAATTATGAATTATCTAATTTTACTTTGTTAGTTCTTCATGATTCCCATAACCCTAGTTGTGGATTTTGCTACTTATGATTTGTATAGATGCAAGACTTATCAATTTGAATAACATAATAGAGCACTTACATAATTGAATTAAGAACAAGAAAATCCAAACTTCAATGAGAATCACAAAATTGTAATTAGAAGATGAAATTAAAGTGTACAAGTGCTAACTCTCTAAAATCCTCAAGAAAAATAACCTAAACACCTATTTATATTGTTTGAAATAAAAATACAAAACAAAATAGGATAACAAGGTTAGCATGCTCCACAAGATGCACTATAGGTCGTATAGTGATTTATGGCCCATAATCGACCTTTTATACTGTGTTGCTGCAAATATGGACTTGGGTTCTACGACACCCTTCTATGGCCCATACAAGGTTCTACCGCTCGTATGTGGTTTAATTTGATAAAACTTTGGAAAGTCCTTCTTCCCAGATGATCAAGGTATGAGACCTGATCTATGACTCGTAAAGTGTTCCATGACTCATCTGTTTGTTCATAGACAAAACTTAATAAATCTACCCCTCACAGGAATTATCATGACCCAAGCCTAGGGTCTAGATGTGACACGACAAATGGGAACTCGAAGGGACCCAAACAAGCCTCTTAGCATATCGGTCACATAACCTTGGTCACAGAAATAGAGTAAACAACAACAAGAGATATAATAAAAGGGGGAAGCGAGACAAAGGAAAGTCTTTGATATTCAGTAAAGTATAAAAGAGTCAAGCTCAAGCATAAGTACATCATAATATACAACACCACCTCAAATATGAAATAGAGCGAGGATCGTGACACTTTTTGGGATCACCCTCATAGTAACAAATGTTTGACATAAAGAAGTCTAAAAATAACAAGAGTCATAAAGATAGTGTCCTCGGACTTGAGGACTCACCAATGCTTGCTTCAAAGGATCATACTAACCATGTGAAGGATGATCAAATGGTACTCCATTCCTATATGGTAATATCATGTAGGCATAGAGTATGTATTACTACGTTTGAATATACTAAGTATGCAAGATGCAATGCAACAAGACATAAGCCAATGTAGTCAAAATGCATAATAATAAGCAATAGATAAGTGTAATCTCAATATGGCATGTATGATCAATGTTTGAAGTAAAACATGCTTATAAATCATTCAACTTGCATAGAACATAATACATGTGTGGGAAGAGACCTTAATCGACAAGAGTAAGACTAAGTGAGCTACAACTTAGAATCCTGATGATTACCCTCAACGACAAAGAGGTGGTTTACTTACCAAGGTAAACCATACTTCACCTTACGGGAGCCCATCCCATTTCAAAGAAGTAACCCCCCTTATGGTATTTTTGGGTGGATTTCATGATAAAGTGTAGTAAATGGATCCACTAGTATAGCAAGGGAAAAATGTAATCCTACATTGGCTCATAGTTTGAGGAAAGGAGTATGGACCGTTGAAAATAATCTACCCGACATCTAATCCATCGATGTTAAGTCTAATCCCATGGAATACTTAAAATAATCATACTTTAACCACAACATAAATAGCTTGTAAGAATGACTTGAGTAGCTCATAAGCACGCTTAAACTCTAATGGTGAGCCTAACATTAAAAAATGATAGTAATAATAATAATACATGAACCCTTGCTTTAACATGAATGGCTCAATAGCGGTAAAAATCTTGAATTAGGGCTTAACTTGATACTTGTAACATCATAGATACTTTTCATAAATTTGATACATGTTTGAAAGACCTTAAACATCATGGAGTCACTTGACTTGTAAACCATGTAATAGATCATTAATAACTTGAGAATATTTGACTTGACATTTTATCAAACACTTGATGGGTTTATAACACTAGTTCAAAATCATGCAATTCCAGAGTGAAATAAAAAACTTTATGCAATTCAACCCACAAACATGTAGTAAAACCTCCATGCAGGGTACCTTAAAATCCATCATTGAATCTCATAATATATTATAATTTCATATCTCAAAACATGCATAGTCTCAATATACAAAATCAATTCATGGTACAAGCTTGAAATAGATAGACATGCATAATCAATCAATATTTCATAAACCCCAAACATAATTTATACTCATAATCCATAATAAAAGATACCCATAGGTAATACAACTTGAAAACATGTGATTTTCATAAAAAGAAAGATCAAGCTCCATGGGTAAAAGGACCCAATGGATGAAACCCACATACCTCAAACTTGGGTTTTCTTATGATGAGCTTGAAGAGAACTTAGATCTTAAAGATAATCCTTGAGTTCAAATGTTAATCCTGAAATCCTTGAAATTTGAATGAGATATTTGTTTAAGTCTTGGAGAGGTTTTTGTGAGAGTTTTGAGTAATATAGAGTTGAAAAAGGGCTAAGAATGGGTGTCACGCATAAATAGGCATAGGACTATGACCCCAATGCCCTTGGCTGAAACAATAAAAATTAAAGAAAAATTTGTATTGGTCCACATCTAGTCCATGATGAGAACCCATCGCGAAGGAAAGAATAACACTGATCAGCGTCGACTCCGCGTCGCGGCCTGGTTGCGAATCAATACTATTTTATGGAAATTAGCAAAAATTAATTTTTGCTATGGGTCCTCTAAAATCTTAGTTATACCCATAACCCACTCAATCGAGAATATGAAGTTGGATTTTAGATATCACACATGAATTTTGAGATAGATAGAAATTACGAGTATGGGCATTTCTGAAGCACTTTTTTGGGCTCCTCAATATATCCTCCTTAGGAATATTCATCCTCAAATGTTAAAGAACGTGCATAAGAGAAGCAATCATGAAGATTTCAACCCAACATGAATGCATTTAAACTCTATTTTCAAAAAGTTTCAACATGAATGTCAAAAATCAACATAAACTTGTTACCATAAATGTGAATGCAAGCAAAATGACATGAGGGTCGAAGCCTATGAATCAAAATCATATAGGGGACTTAAATTAGTATATTTTGCTTAAGTAGAGTGGAAAAGACATGGATAACACTTTCTCGTGTTCGCCTCAGTTTCCCATGTGGCACTTTCAACTTGCTGGTTCCTCTAAAGGACCTTGACGGAAGCTATATCTTTATTTCTCAACCTCTTCACTTGTATACCAAAAATCTTCACCCTAACCTTCTCATAAGTCAAATTATCTTTTACAACACCCACAACATCCATGGGCACTATAGCACTTGGGTCACCCACACACTTTCTCAACATGGACACATAGAAGACTGGATGTACCATATTCATCTCCATAGGCAACCCCAACTCATATGCAACCTTACCCACTCTCCTCAAAACTTTATTAAGGACCCACAAACCTTGGGATCAATTTCCCCTTCTTGATCAATCGGACCACATCCTTCATAGGTGAGACTTTCAAGTAGACCCAATCACCAATCTCAAACACAAGTTCTCCCCCTCTCATATAGGAATATGACTTTTTCCTACTTTGAGCCTTCTCAAATGTCTCCCTTGTCAACCTTATCTCCTCTAAAATATCCATAACCAAATCTAGTGCATTCAAAGCCATCTCACCGAGGTACCTCCCCAGAGACTCTATCCATTTTCACAGAGTTGGAAGGAATAGAAAAGGATGATTAGGATTATTCATGAGCTTCTTTCACAATCAACTCTATCAAGTCATCAATATTTGGCACACATAATCTACCTTGGTATATAAGGGTATCATCTACCCTTTGAGAGAAAACCTCCACTTTACCATCTCTCAACAAGGCCTTCAACTCTAGCAAGGCAGGGTCTAGATCTTGTTTTACCTTTACCTCCTTAATCAAGAAAGATTTAGAATTATCAACCACCGCTATACCACCATTATTAACTTCATCCAACCTAACCCCCAACCTTGCCAACCGGTGAACCTCTCTACCCACCTCCTTGCCACCATCATCAACATGAGCTATACTACCCATGGACACTCTACTTAGAGCATTGGCCACAACATTAACTTTGTCGGGGTGATAATGCACACTTATATCATAATCTTTAAGGAGCTCTAACAACCTTCTTTGTCTCAAGTCAAGATCTTTTTTGATAAACACATATTGAAGACTCTTTTTTGTTGGTAAACACATTAACACAAACCCCATAGAAGTAGTGACACCAAATTTTCAAAGCAAATACCTCGACCGCCAATTCAAGATCATAGGTGGGTTAATTCTTCTCATGCACCTTGACTTGCCTAGAGAAATATGCTATATCCTTACCATTTTGCATCAAAACACACCCAAGCCAATTTTTGAGGCATCATAATGTATAACAAATCTTTCCAACCCTTCCGGTAGAGCCAAGATAGGAGTGGATACAAGCTTATATTTCAAAGTTTGGAAACTCTGCTTGCACTCATTGGTCCATACAAGTTTTGCCTTTTTTGGGGTCAACTTTATCATATAGGAAGCAATGGAAGAGAACTCATTTACAAACCTTTGGTAATAACCCGCTAAACCCAAGAAACTCCTAATATCCAATAGAGTAAAGGTCTATGTTGATTTTTAATCGCCTCCATCTTCTTAGGATCTACCTTAATGCTATCATTCGAAACCACATGCCCTAGAAAAGTAACCACTTTCAACCAAACCTCACATTTTTCATATTTAGTATACAACCTCTCCTCCCTCAAGATTTGCAACACCACCCTCAAATGATTCACATGCTCCTCCTCACTATGGGAATAAATTAAGATATCATCAATAAAAACTACCATAAACTAGTCAAGGTAGGGTTTAAAGACCCTATTCATGAGATCCATAAATATAGCCAGTGCATTAGTCAACCCAAAGGACATAACCATAAACTCAAAGTGCCCATACCTAGTCTAAAAGTCGTCTTGGGAATGTCACACTCCCTCATTTTCACTTAGTGGTACCCAGACTGAAGATCAATTAAAGAAAAGTGACTAGCCCCTTGAAGTTGATCAAAAAGGTCATCAATCCTTGGTAGAGGGTACTTTTTCTTTATATGACTCTATTAAGTTGCAGGTAATCAATGTACATCCTAAGAGAACCATCCTTTTTCTTCACAAATAATACTGGTGCACCCCAAGGTGACTTACTAGGCCTTATAAAACCCTTCTTTAATAAATTCCTCGATTGTTGCTTCAACTTCTTCAACTCCGCTAGGGCCATACGGTAAAGGAGAATAAAAATAGGTTGAGTATCGAGAATGAGGTATATACCAAAGTCTTGGTCATAAGATGAGAGATTTCCTGGTGGCCTCAAAGGAAGGGAGAAGAATGGTCCAAATTGAAGGTGGCAATGGTGGGATGACTCATCCTAGGTGCCCAAAATATGGGAGAAACTATACTGGCACATGTTGGAGGAACTCAGGTGTATGCTATAGGTATGGCAAGATAGGCCACAAGATTGTTGATTTCCTATATTCTTAAAGAAAACGCAAGGGTGTTGGTGTTAAAGCTTCTCCTCTATGCTACAAGTGGGGAAAAAACCATCCAGGAGATTGTTTGGCAGGTTCAAGTGTGTGTTTTGATTGTGGCACAAAGGATCATAAGTTGAGACATTGTACATGGATTACTATAGATTATGAGGATGACCATCGACATTCTTAACCATACCCCTCTAGGGATCACTAGACTTGGCATAGTGCTTCATGGGTATGTTAAGGATTTTTGATTTTGATGTGTGTGCATTGATAGACCTGGGTGCTACTCTTCTTTTATTACTCCTTTTGTTGCCAAAAACCTTCATGTTAGTCCTGAATTGTTGTGTGAACCTTATGAAGTGTCTACACTAGTTGGTGAGCCTATTATTGCTAAAAGAATCTATAGAAATTATCTCATGTTCATCTTGCATAAACTCTTGCCTTGTGATTTTGTTGAATTACATATGATAGATTTTGATGTCATTCTTCGGATAGATTCGTTGCATGCATCTTATGCTTCTATTGATTGTATAACTCATAGAGTTAAATTCCAATTCCCTAATAAGCCTATCCTTAAGTAGGAGAGTCATAATATGGTGGTCAAGGGCAGATTCCTTTCTTGCCTTAAAGCCCAAAAGTTGATCTCTAAGGGTTGTCTCTATCATCTTGTGAGGGTTAGGGATGTGGAGTCCAAAGTCCTACCTGTTGAGTTGGTTCTGGTGGTTAATGAGTTTCTTGATGTCTTTGCCGATGAGCTTCCCAGTGTCCCTCCCAAAAGAAAAATACACTACCACACTTGCAATAACCCTCAACTTCTACCAAACACCTCCCTTGATGTTTCTTGCCACACCCTTGGCAAGTGACAAAAGGGATCCTTTCTTCTTGTACTTGGGGATCGGTAGACTAGTAGAAGATGAGGCACCACCAACTCAGGCCCTATTTGCCTCACTCTCCATCCTTTTATCCCTTGAAATCTCAGGATCACTTACTTGTTGATTGAGTTGAGCAGTTAAAACTGTGGCCAATAGCCATAGAGCATTACGAAACTCAGCATTCAACATATCACTATTAGGAAGCTAAACCACAAGTGAGAGGTAGTCACTGCCTTGCCTACCGTTCATAGTAGCTTGACACATATTCTAAAACATAATGGTTAGGGATAAATAATAAGCCTTAGGGGACTTAGCGCTACTGCAATACATAAATCATGAACAAGTGAAACATTTCCTAAAATACCTCATAGTCTCTCATTCATAGTTGTGGTGTGCTTCACAACCATGAATAAGACTCTAATCAACCCTGCATTCTGAATTCTAAGGACCACTAACAACCTAGTGCTCTAATACCAAGTTTGTCACAACCCAAGTCTAGGGCCTAGATATGACCTGGATAATGGGAACCCGAAGGGACCCAAACAAGCCTCTTAGCATATAAATCACAATCTCTTGGTCATGGAAGCAAAGTAAAAAACAACAAGAGATATAATAAAAAGGAAAGCAAGACTAAGGGAAGTCTTTGATAATCATCAAAGTTTAAAATAATCAAGCTCTAACATGGCATAGAGCGGGGGCCAAGACACTTCTAGACTCGCCATTATAGTACTAAATGTTTGGTATAAAGAATCTCAAAATAACAAGAGTCATAAAGATAGTGTCCTAGGACTTGAAGACTCACCAAAGCTTGCTTCAAAGGAGCATACTAGCTATGTGGAGGAAAATCAAATGGTGCACTGGTCCCTACATGGTAATATCATGTAGACATAGAGTATGCATTAGTACGTTTGAATATATGTATGTTTGAATATACTAAGTATGTAAGATGCAATGTGACAAAACGTAAGCCAATATTATCAAAATGCAAATAATAAGCAATAGATAAGTGTAATCTCAATATGGCATGCATGATCAATGCTTGAAGTAAAATATGCTTGTAAATC